>PVJI01007812.1:0-75584 GCA_004026765.1 Micronycteris hirsuta | reverse complement strand
TGAAGATACTACTTCATTTGTATTTAAGTATATATTTATATGCAAGATGTTGGGATATATTTAGGTTTTGCTTAATAAGTCGCTGCTTGTCTTCTATTATTTTTTTAGTCCTCACCCAAGGATATGTCTTTAAACTTGACTTTGGAGAGAGAGGATGGGTGGGGTGGGGGGAGAGGTGGGTGGATGGATGGATGGATGTCAGAGAGAAACACTGATCAGCCGCCTTCTCTATAAGCACCAGGTGGGGGTTGAACCCGCAGCCTGGGCGTGTGCCCTCACCAGGGACTGAAGCTGCAGCCTTTCCATGCACAGGACGATGCTCCAACCGATGGAGCCCCCCGGGCAGGGCATTGCTTGTGTTTTTAAATCAAGAATTTTTGTTTTTTCGTTAGGTGAGAAAAGGTGATATGGAAATGAATTATCTCTAAAGGATTTTAGTATTGTCTCTTCTTATGCCCTGTGGAGTTAAACCAACCTTTTAGCCTTCTTACTATACTTTTATTCACTGATTTGTAGAGAAAGAGAGGAAGGGGGTGGGAAGGGAGGGAGAGAGAGAGACATCGATTCGTTGTTTCACTGATTGATACGTTCACTGGTTGCTTCTTGTGTGTGCCCTGAGTGGGGATCGAACCTGCGACCCTGGCCTATCGGGACGAGGCTCCAGCCAGCTGTGCCACCGGCCAGGGCCTCATTGTATTCTTTAGTATATTTTGTCACACCCAATATATTATTTAATACTAGTAAGATTTTTAAAATTTGTAAGTCTCACTATTTGTAATTTTTTCCTGATTATGAAAGAATACTGTGAAAACACAGAAAAGTGCAATCACTGATTTGAGTGGGATTCCCCAACCTAACTTGACGTTCCTTTGATTTTCTCCAGCCAGAACTTCCTCCGGGGCATGAGCACAGGACTGTGGGACTCCTTTGTTCCCGGGACCCTCGGGCCTCCGTTGCAGCCCGGGCGGGTTCTTACTCAGTTCTGAGCCCCAAAGGGCAGGGATTACATGTGTCTTGCTCTCAAGAGGGTCACACAGTGTCAGGGTGGGGGGTGCCAGTGACGCTTTCAAGCACCGCCCCTCGGTTCTTCCACCACGGAGCCTCCGCAATCACGCGGGAGACCCGGGGCGAGCACAGTGACGCGTGCCAGGTCCTCCGGACGCCGGCTGCCCCTTCCTCGGGGAGCGTGGAGGGCAGCGAGCTTCTGCAGCGGCGGGTCGGGTGCTGTGCCCCGTGCAGGCGGCCACAGCAGCACTTCGTCTGCAGTCCGGGAGCTGAAGTCTGATTGGAGGGAACGCGGAACGGCCGCGTATGCTGCGTTACTGTGCCGTCCTCAGGGTGCGGCGGGGAGGGGTGCTCGGGGGGGCGGGGGGGTCCATGCCTCAGGTCCGTGTCCGGGAGGCAGGCGGGACCTGTCATCCGGATTTGTCGTGCGGCCCTCAGCCCCTCCGAGTGCCTTTCCTCCAGGGGCCTGTCCCCTCCCCGCGGTGAGGTGCCGACGCAGGGCTGTCCTGCGGCAGTGAGGAGGAGGGGGGTCTTCCGGGAAGGCCGAAGTTGGGGTCCGAGCTAATCCTGTCAACCTCGGAAAGAGCCGCCGGCACCCCCTTTTCTCCGACGGCAGAGCCTCTGTGTCTGGGCGGCTTCGCTGTCAGCGTGCAGTCGGGCGGTTGGCGCCCATTTCATCTGCGAAGAAAACCCATCAAGCACATTTCTTTGTAAAACCTAAAAATCAATCCACAGTTGTGCTGGCGTTCTTTAAATCATGAGTGTGAGCCCTTCTTTCCCCTGAAATAACATTTTTATGGATCGGGCCTTTACTAAGAAACAAGAAGCCGTGTTTACTTTTTATTGAGATGATATTTGTAACCACCATTAAGACGGGTAGTGAGAAGAACTTCTGAGGTCTGTTTTATGTTACATGCACACGTCCCTTACGGTACCTGTGCAGTTGAGAATGTCTAGGGTAAGCAAGTCCTCACATGTATCGAATGGTAACTGTCAGAGCAGTGATGTCACCGTGGCTCGCAGTTCATATGCAGCATCTGGGGACTCTGTGCTGAGGATTTTCATTGCATCTTTGCATGTTCTCTTATAACTGCCCTGGGACAGCGGTGCGGCAGGATGTGGGCTAACGGGGTAGCTACAGCCTGCGGCTGCACGTGTTTCATTTCTCTGCATGGCTTGGTACAAACATACCCTTCCAGGTGCGGTTGGCCATCTCCCGGAGCTCCTGCATCCTCGGCTGGGTCCCTGTCCCATCTGACACGAGGGGCAACAGGAAGGTGAGGACGGCGCGGGGTCCAGCTCGTGCTGCGGGAGGAGCAGTGGCAGGGAGTCCATGGGGGCCGTTGGGGCAGTGCGAGATGATGCATCGGTCCTGGCGGGGCCTCTGTCCCGGCTCATGGAGGGCCACACGGGGCCCACGGACATGCCGGCTCCCACTTGCCATCCCCGTTCCCTCTGCAGGCAGACCACGGAAGTGCCGTGTGCTGGGTCCAGATCGCCACAGCACAGTGAGCACCGTAAATCACGCCAGTCACACGATGTTTTTTTCCAGTGCATGTGAAAGCTACACCTCACTTCACTGTAGTCCTTGACGTGGGCGGTAGGTTGTGGAGAAAAATGCACAGGCCCTAGCTAAGAGTGCTTGTTGGCGCCGTCAGCTCGTCGTGGCCTGCCGTTGGTGGCGGAGGTCTTGCCTTCCGCTCTTTAAAGAGCAGTGTCTACGGAGCCCCCCAGAGTGAGGGGCTGCGAGACGAGGGGCCACTCGTTTGCTCGGGGTCTGCGCTCTGTGTCGCCTGCCCCACAGCGAGGCTGCCGTCCCGCCCCCGGTGCCGCTCTGCTCCCGCCGTGTTCCTGGTGTCCGTCCCTGGGTCGCCGCGGCCTTCCTTCACTGCACAGCACTGGAAGCAGAGGGTTTTAATTATTAACTGTTTTTCCCCAAAGTAAACACATAGTAGGAGAGCAAATACTAATGAAGTGATGAATGATAAGGACAACTACTATTTACTTCACAACCATCACACTTTAGGCAATAAAACAATTCTCCTGGCAGTTGGGTTTTCCGAAGACTCAGGCGAGGCAGCAACTGCTGCTTCAGTTTGCTCTTCCCTGCTCGGCCCGTGCGTGTTACACTCTCTGACGTGGAACCGTGTGCCAGGCTGCCCTCAGAGGGCTCCGGTCTTCCCCTGACATCACGCGCACAGAGAGCCGTGTGTCTGTCTGTCTGCTGGGACTGCAGTCAGCTCTGCCTTTACTTCTCTATGAAAGGCGTTCCCAAACCTGCTTCACGACACAACTTCATGCGTGACAAGTGCCACTCATGCGGGGTTTTTAAGAACAGGTAGCTCATTTTTCACGCTGTATTAAAAATTGGTCTTTTCTTGGTTGTTACTTAAAAATACCAAGACACGTGTAAGAGACTGTGATGTGTTGGGTTGGCCAAGAAGTTCGTTGGGTTTTTCCGTAAGACGGTCCTGGTGGCACTCAGCTGCCTGTGACTTCAGTGGGAACAGTCGTGTTAGACTGCACGGAGAGAGCTGTCACATCAGCGTGCGTCTAGAAAGCCTTATCGAAAGCGGTGAACTTTTGTGTGGCCGTTTTAATTTGAAGATGAAAGAAAATACATCATTTTCGGCATATTATGCTTTATCATTTCAAGAAAGGTAAAAACGCAGCGGAAACACAAAAAAAGACTTGTGCCGTGTGTGGAGAAGGTGCTGGGAGTGACCAATGTGTCAGACTTGGTTGCGCAGCTCCTGCTGGAGGTTTCTCCGCGGGCGGGGCTCCGGGGGCAGGTGGACCAGGGGAAGTTGATGGCGATCGAATGGAGACGTTAATTGAGAACAGTCAACGTTCTGCCACGTAGGAGATCGCCGGCACACTCCAGACACCCAAGTCAATAAAGTTACTGATGAAAATGAAGAACGTGTCTTTTATTTTACGGGAAAAACTAAGCGGACTCTCTGGCCCGAGGTTGGCCGGTGTCCGAGGGGCTTTGCCGCGGTTCCCGCAGCCCCCAGACCCTTGGAGCTGCCCGAGTGCTGAGAGCGAGGGAGGGGCCTCTTGTTAAGTGAGGGGTTATTGTGGACCCACCTGAGGGTGGGGCTGGTTGTCAGGGGAACCAGCACTGGGATTGGTGGGCACATTCAGTCCCATCCTGGCCTCCAGGGAGAGGAGGCGGCTGAGGTTCGGTCAGTCACCAGCGGCCGATGGGTCCTCAGTCCTGACTCTTCAGTGGACTCGCCACGAGGGGACAGGGTTCGGAGAGCTTCCGGGCTGCTGAGCACGAGGAGGTACAGGGAGGCCGCGTGCCCGAGAGGAAGCGCTGCGACCTCTCCCGGGCCCTTGCCCAGGCAGCCCTGCCCTCGGTAGTCCGGAGTTACACTCGGGCAAGTTAAGGGGGGGCTGCGGGGACCTCCATTTTGCAGCTGGTCGGCCGTAAGCACAGGTAACAGCTTGGGCGCGCGATTGGCATCTGAAGTGAGCGGGGCAGTCTCATCAGACTGACCCCTAACCTGTACGACCTGAGGCTGTCGCTGGTGAGAGCACCCCAGGAGTGGCTCAGTGGTGAGGGGAGCCCCTGCCCGCACTAGGATCAGTGTCGGAGCTGGCGGACATTGTGTGACTGACTTCGACTGTGTCGGTCACCACATTCACGCGGGCCTGCCTGCCGTCAGTGGGCGCTCTCGGGCAGACTGCTGTGTGACAGAGTCCCTGTAATGACACAGTCACAAAGTGACCCCGCGTTACCTGTTACTGTCGCCATTATCACATCGCGCGTTTGGCTTGCAGATAATCTGGTGCTTTAACAACCTTTTCTCGTAGTGAAGCTGTTCTTTAATGCCCTTAAAACGGCCCCCCGGTATCTTAGTCATTGGAATTCAGTCTGCAGCAATGGTGTTCAGTCTCGGAACACTGGAATTTGCTGGGCATGTGGAACAAGAGCCTCGTCCACAGGCAGCTGGACCTGGCTGACTCCACGCCGTGTGGCCCACGCGGACCTCAGGCTGAGCAGCTCGGGTTGGGCAGAAGGTTTCTAAGTGCAGTCCACGGATCCGGGGGATTTTTGCGAGTCTTGGAGATCATCAGAGCTCTTAACACAACACAGGTTTCGTTCCTGATGTGAAAGATGGCATCTCTCAAATGCCAGCCTCCCGGGTACCTCGCTGGCACTCACTTCCCTTTCCCGAACGGCATGTTTGGAGCTGTCAGCGAGCAGGTCGGGAACCGGCGACTGCCTGCGGTTACTGTCCAGGGCGCTTCGAAGGCTGGCGTGGAGAGCTTCTGTGGTCTGTAGTCACAGCCACTCGTTCTGTGGGTGGGGAGTCAAGGCCCAGGGGTGAAGATGTGCGGCCCCAGCATCACGGTGAGGGACGGGCCGGGAGCTGGGGGCTCCTCGCGTGTGGTCCCGGTCCTTCGTGTTTTACCTGTTGCCTCCCGGGGGCCCTACGAGACATTGCGGGGTGTCTGTGAGACATTGTGAGGTGTCCAACCGCTGGTTCCCGTGAGCGCGGCCCTGGAAATGTCCCCAGTGCCAAGTTCTAGTCAGTGTTCAGTGGTGACCTCGCCGTGAGCAGACCTGCGTGTCCTCTAGAAAAGAGGTCGGGAGGTGGACTCTGCCTGTACGTCCGTGGTATCCTCCCTGAGCAGCAGCTGCCAGCATCGCTGCAGACTCGGCAGCTGCCCAGGTCCACCCAGATGGAGGGCACGTGCCGTCAGTGGCTCTTGCCAGTGGATAGAATGTTCTCCAGGCTCCCCTCGGCTCTCCCAAGTGCCAGACCCCAAAAGGGTGCTCCTCCCACAAAGTGGGGCTTGCTTTTGTGCAGTGAAGGGGCGGGTGCCTTGGTGAAATGAGAGAGGTCCTTCCTCACAGGAAGTCATTTCCCCGGGTACACTCGGGACCCCGCCATGGGTGGTGGACTGGTGTTTTCTTCTGAGCATGGCGAAGACCACAGGCCTTGTCAGCGGGTGGCCGCCCAGCCCCGGTCGTGTACAGAAATGGGGACAGAAAACACTGGTGTTTCACACTAGGATTCACCACGCCACACCGTCTGCTGGAGTATTGTGTTCATTCCACTCTAACGTCCTAGTTACCTGTTTCGCACTGGCCCTAACCAGCCTCGCTGGTCTCCATGACGGGGAGGTGGGACTGAGCGTGTGCGCACACTCAGGCTTTGCCCCGGGACCAGGTGGGGCACGTGTCGCAGCGCCGTAGCCCCCCGAGCATGGCAGTGGGTTCAGTGTGGTTGGAGGGAGGTCTGTGTGACCACTGTGAGGCGTCTGCGGGGCCTCTGTCCCCAGCGAGTCCTGCACCACAGGTCAGTTGCAGTTTGTCCTCCATGTGGACGGCCAGTGAGGTGACAATGGCGGGTCTTCGGTGGTGTCTTCCTGGTTGGCAGCCATGACCGGACAGTCGCTCGGATGTACATGGTTTCCTGCTGAGTGTTTGCTAACATCATTGTTTTCCCTCAAAAGGGATGGCGCCAGCCCCTCCCCCACCTTTCTTATTTCTTCCCAGAGCTGGTGACGGCAGGAGAGGCGACAGCCTCCCAGCCGTGCGGGGCGAGCAGGACACGGTGTATCTGGAGGCCCCGTGGCGCCTTCTCACGCAGCCGCGGCTCCCTCTCCCCGACCCGGTAAGTGGCCCCAGGACTGGACGCGGGGCAGTGCCCTCCCCTGTAACGTGAGGAATAAACGCCCCCTTCACCTGCTGGCCCTCCGGTGGTTTTTCCGGAACATCACGAGCCCAAGCTCCTGCTTCACAGAAGCCCCGCCCTTCCGCCCGTGGGGTGTCACCCGAGGGTCCCCAGAGCTGGGGTTTAAAGTGCTGGTGGCTAGTTAGGAAGAAAACACTCTTCTGGCACCTTATTTTTTAAAAAGTAACAAATATTTGAAATACGTAAATACAGAATATTAATCCGTGTGCATGCATTCTTAATCTCCTTTGGAAAAAATGTTACTGTTGAGCTGTTTACTTCAGATCCGGTTTAATTACAGATCAGTCAAGCCCATGAGCCACAGGCAGTGTGCCAGTGAGCTCCTCCCCCCCCCCCCCCCCCCCGCGGCCCGCGGAGGTGCGTTTGCAGGGGTGGCCCTTCCCACCCACGTGCTCCTGCTGCTTCACGGACTCCTTGATCCGAAGAGTCCGTGGGGTCCCTGGTGTTACTGACAGGTCCGACACGGTCCATACCTGCCTGAGGCTGCTGCTTTCTCTCTCGCTTGATGTGAGCAGCGTGGATGCAAGTTGACTTACAAGTGCAGTTTAATGACCAACCATCTCGGTGAATCACGATACATGTTTTTCTCATAGGGTTCGGTGCTTCAGTTTCAAAACCTCATTTTTAATAAACTGTGGCGGTGGATGTCCTGGGACACGCACTTCCCGATGGAAACATTTCTCTGGGTGTGTCCCCTATGTGGGATCGTGGGGGTTTCGGGGTGCGCCAGCTGGACCAGAGCCGCCGAATTGCTTTCTGGATGGTGGTTCTGTGTGCTGCCCGCCAGCCGTGTTGGAGCGAGTTCCCTTGTTTTGCTTCTAGTTGCTGTGCTGTCCTGACTGGTTCCAGCCCACATCACCCCCTACCACATGGCCTTGACCTTTGAAATACCGGGTGGTCTCAGCCTCACCTGCTTCCTTACCGCAAAGCCAGCCTGTGGGCGCTGCAGCCCCCAGCTCGAGCTCACGGGCGGACTGAGCTCACTGCGAGTCTGGCCTCGCTCTGGCCGAGTGCCAGTGACCGGACTTTTCTTTCACTCGGAAGCGCTCGGATGCCCATGTGGAAGAGTGGCTCCCTCGGCTCCGTCTCAGAGCCTGCTGCGTTAGGGCCTCGCTAAATGGAGGGGTTCGGCTGTGTCTGACTTCTTAAAGCTTCTCTTCCGAGGACAGGAGTTCAGCCCCTGACACCAAGCCTGCTGCTTGGGTCTCTGATGCCACCAGGCTTTTCTGTGACAGGTTCCGCCTCCCCACTCTGCACCTGGCCCCTGTCGTCTGGACTCTCTGTCCACAGGAGGAGAAGGTGGCCCTCCACTCCTTACTGTCCCTGTGGGCGGGGCGCTTTCTGACTGGGCCTCCGTCCTGCCTCCTCCCGACCTCGAGAGCATCCGGCTCCACTGGGAATTCGGCACGAATGCGGTTGGAGAGCCGGCGGGCTGCTCTGCCCTGCCGGCGTGATGCTGTGCTATGGGAGCGCCTCTTCGTAAACCCTGTCAGCGGAACTCCTCATCCTCGCGTAGGCTCTGAAGGTCACTGTCAGTCCAGGACGGCCGGCTCTTCTCCGCGAGGGGCACGTCGGCACAGACCAGGTGGCGGTGCCGGCCGTGGACACGGAGGTCTGCGTTACACCCCCAGCCACAGGCCTCAGAAAAGCAGCCCTTCAAAGGGGCATGTTTTTAAAATCACAAGTGGTATGTGTTCATTTTAGAAACATAGCAATGCATAAAGAAAGAAAAGCAGGTTATCACGGGACTCTCACTCACTTTGTGTTCCAACCCAGATGTAAAGATGCCCATGTAAATATTAACTGAGTGTGAAATCTCTGAGTGCCCCGTGGGTGCCAGGAGCGGCTCACCAGGTGGCCCCGAGCAGTCCCAGCTGTGCATGTCCCTTAGGCCACGCGCCCCATGCTGTCTGACCTGGGGCTGCAGGGTGCCGCGGGCGTGTCACGTGTCTGAAGAGCCACGGTGACTTTGCTCTCAGCCTCCCCTCGCTCCCGCCCCTCGTGCTGACACCAGGGAGCCAGGTCCCAGCTCGGGTCCAGGAGGCCGGTTGCGTCTTCCGCTCCTGCTGACGCCTGGCGCAGCTCATGTGCGTCTCACTGTGCGTGCCCAGCAGCTCGAAGAGAAGGCAGCCGGTGGTCTGTCCTTAACCGGGTCCTCCTCAGGGACAACGGTGTCGCTTGGCTGGAGCTTAGTGCTGTTTGTAGGGCTCCAGAAATGCCCACGGGCTCTAGATTGCCGGGGTTTTCATATTCCAGTGGCACAGAAAATTTCTAGAAATAGCACAAACAAGTCCCACATTCTCTCAGTGAATTAAACTTTATTTCTATTATTTACACATTCTTTCTTCTTTATATCTTTATGGACTGGTCCTGGGAGATATGACTTGGCGTGGCTTCATCAGAGTCTGCCTTGTAGGGACTGCTGGGCCATTGCCTTCCCTGTGTGTTGGTCGGAGGTCCCCCCTCACCCACGAAGTACCTGTCACGCCGCCTCTCGGGGGCTTCGAGTCTCACTCCCTGTGCCTGGAAGCACACTCTTGGAATGTTCCTTAATGTTGGCCCATATCAACAGTCCACGGTGATGAAAAGATGGCTTTGTTTTTGTTTTAATTACAGCAAAGCAATTCATAACAGCTTTGTTTATTTACTTAGAACTCATAATCATCATTCACATTTCAGACTGATGTCAGCATTATTTTTATGGTGGTTTTCATCTGGATCTTAAGCTATTAATATTCCCCAATAAAGGATGGCTTTTTTTCCCCCCAGAAATACAGACCTTAAAATCTTAATGGGATTTGCTTTGCTGAATTCCTACCCCGCGTCTGTTTATTTCCCTGTAGTAAGTGTTTTCTGACATCTGACTCCTTTCTGATTCTCTTTCCACTTCCTTCCCCTCTCTGGGGGTCACGGTTCCAGCGAGTGGGTCGATGCACCACTTCCACCTCTGGGCAGAGATGGCCACCCCTCCACCCTCCGTGTCGTCCCCACTCACGACGTGCACTCCGCCTGCCGAGGCGCCGTAGACTGGTGCTTGCCGCAGGCGTGACCGCTCACGGCCCCGGGCCCGCACATTGGGCTCCTAGTGAGGGCCCTCTTGGCTTGCGCTCGCAGACAGCCACCCCCTCCCTGTGTCCTCATGTCTGCAAGAGAGCCCTGGTTTCTCTTTTCTTCCTACACGGACAGTAATCCCATCCTGGTGCCCCCCCACATGACTTCGTTTAAACCTAATTACCCTCCAGAGCACACCCCCTCTCCGTACGGTGATGCGGGGGGGTTGGGGCTCCGCCAGGCGAGACTGGGGGCACAAACATTCTGTCCATAACAATCATCTCCTTTGTTGTCATGTTTCTTGTCCCCACCGAAGTCCTACTCCAGTTAAAGTGGTGCTTGAATCAGACCTTGTGGGTCACCCTTGACCTTCCCCTTGGGAACTGCTGGGAAAACTGATCTTCCATCTGCTGGTGTTATGGGGGGGGCATGTCTGTTTTCCCAACAGGATGACAACTGCTGGGGGGTATTGACCTTGACGACATGTCCTGTCCTCCGTGTCCTGACTTTCAAATATTTGTCTTCGCCAACGAGTGTTGGAGAAGAGGTGGGAGTATGGAAGCCCTCACACACTGCTGGTGGGATTGTGGGGCAGTGAAGCCTGTTTGGGAGGTTGCCTGGCTGCCCTCGAAATGCAGAACCCAGGGTCACTCTGGACCCAGCAGTCCCGCTGCCAGCACAGGCCCGGGACAGTGCAGACACAGAGCCGCGGCCGCCGTGCCGCTCAGAGCAGCACGCTCGCGGGAGCCGAGGCCTGGAGGCCACTTGCATGCCCGTCACCGACGGGCGGGGGACGGTATTCAGCAAGAAGAGCGGAAGTCCTGATAGGTGCTGGAGGAGGACGCACCGTGGGACGCCGTGCTAGGGAAAAGAAGCCGTCTCAGGGAGCCCCCGTCACACCGCTCCTCTGTCACAAAATCCCTGGAGCAAGTTTCTTCAGACAGAAGCCGGTGAGTGTCGCCAGGGGCCGCGAGGAGGGGACGGAGCGAATGACTCCAATTGGAAACACAGGAGCAAGTTGATGCAGTTTGTTTCTTGGGGAGGGGAATGAAAATGTTCTGGAAACAGACAGCGCGCCGACGGTTCCGCAGTCCTCAGAGCGTGTTGCTGTTAAAAGCCACTGAGCTGTGTGTGAGAACAGCACGGCCGTGTGTTGCATCTCAGTAAAGAATGAAGCTGCCGCCTCCCTCCCGGACCCCGCCTGGACACGGGTGCACCGGGTGCAGTCTGACTGAGCCTGCTTCGGGGAGTCAGTAGTTTTGGCGATTCTAGGCAGAGGGCCCTGTGTGACCAGCCAGCCCTCTTGCCACCAGACGGACGCTGGGCACGGGTCCCTGACAGGCCTCCCTGGACACAGGCACCTCAGCACACACGTGTCTCCCCTTTGCTGGAGGAGCACGTGCTGGGAGGGCAGCGGGGACACAAGGAAGCCTGCACGGTCCCTCCAGGCTCCTCTGGCGTCCTCCTGGGCACCCCTGCGCTCCAGATCCCCCGCTGTGAGGGATCGGAGCCACAAGCCCGCTCAGCTGCGGAGCTTGGCAAGTCTTTGCAGCGAGTCTCGAACCTGGGGCTTGTCTTTGAGAACCGCCTGCCCAGATGTGCGTGCTGCGGTTACCGGGGAGATTAAACGCCAAAAGGGATATGAAAGAAAGCGCAGTGCTTTTGACATCATTGATGTACAGCAAGTCTGAGGATGTGCTGAGCTGCGGCTTCTCGGCTCCGTGTGGGGCGGCAGGGGTTCGGGGACCCCAGTGTATGTGGGGAGCTTTTATCGCAAGCTAACAGGTGGAGCGGGCCATTTTTGCTAATGTTCTGCGCAAATGGCAACGTTCAGTAAAATTACGATAACTTTAGTTTTACATATTTTTTCAATGAAACTTTTTGTGATTTACTATAAAATGTATACTGAATTATTTTTCTTAAATTTTAAACAGACATTGGAAAACTCAATGGAAATTGAAATTAATAAAAGAGGTAAAAATTTCGATTTATTGAAAATATTTTGAAAAAAGTACGTAAAATGTGTAAAAAAAGATAGAATGAAGTTTTAGTACTGTTTTTTTGTGTGATAATCGTTAAAACATACATACATACATAATTCACCATTGTATGTGTTAGAGACCCAAATTTTGTCCTTTGGAATTCGTATATCTGCATGTTAGTATCCCTTTAGAGCAATAAAAAAGTATAAAAATAAACGTATTTATACGTTACCCACATTCTAACACTAGTCTACAAAACACGTATTTATACGTGTCCCATGCTCCACCACCAGTCAACGTAAAACGTATAAACACGTTTGCTGCATGCAATGTGTTAAACGGCGCGGCTGAGCCTGCAGGTCGAGCTGGGCTCTCGAGGAGGAACGAGACAGACAGGGCTGGGCTGGGCTCAGGGCAGTGGGGGTGGGGATCTTGCTCGGTGCCATTCATGGCAGTAGCTTCAACCCCAGGGCGGCCCGCCGCCTCCTGTCCAGCCAGTGGGAAGTGTGGACTGGGGGCTCATGGCTGGGCTGTTTCTGTCCCCAAGGGCCTCTCCCCAAACGCCCTGTTTACAGCCCCGGCTGGAACGTGGCCTTGCCCCTTGGAGCTGACAGGGATTCTGGGTGCGCACCCCTCAGACCCTATTCACAGCCTAGATCTGCCGGCTCATCCTTCTCTGGGGAGTTCCCAGCAAGTGCTTGAACCGATCCCGTGGTCCCTGTACTCTGGGAACAGTGCCGCCGTGCAAAACTGCGGATGTGAGTGGGCCCGAGCTCAGCTCTGCGGCCCTGGGGCCGGCAGCCCCACGCCGTGGCTCCGTGAGAGCGGGGCGGTGAGAGCCCAGATGAGCTGGGGGGCTGCAGGCTCTCTGTACGGCCCGACACGCTGTTCCCACGGTGCTTCTGAGTTCCTGCTTCCTCATTGTAGAGTGCATGTGGCTGTTCTTCCCTGTCGTTTCTTTTTTTCACACTATTCTGTGTCTCCAAATCAGCTGTAAGGTCCTGGAAGGTGTGGGCTGCCTCTTCTCCACCGTGACGTCCCCTGTGGTGGTTCGCAGAGTGGCGCGATGTCACATGGGGCTCCGCAAAGGGTCCGGTCACGTTCAGTGATGAGGAGCCGCAGGCGTTCGCCTGGGCGTTCGTCATTGACTCGTTCCGACTAGCGGTGAGCCAGTAATGACTGATGAAGTTTTTGAAAACTTTACTATTTTAATTCTTCTAACATTTTGGGGAAGCTCTGGCAGTTGCTTCCATTTTAGAGAAAGAATCAGGCATAGACCTGTAAGGGAATTTTCTAAGACCATGCAGACGTGTGAAATGGCCGAGCCAACACACCCAGTAGGCCCAGCCCCACAGCGCGTCCTCCGGCCCCTGTTCTGGGCCGCCTGCCGTGACTGTCTCTGTCCTCAGCTGTCTGAGGGCGTTTGCATCTGCGGGGTTGTTGCTGGTGGCTTATTTGTCAGGGGGCCAATGGGGTGTCTAGCTTCAAAGACAGAATACCTGCTTTACAGATTTGCAGTCTTCGCAACCTGTATTTCACTTTTCATTGAAATTTGGTTGAAGAAGGTTAGTGAGTTGGTGGATGATACAATATGGATCAATTGCAAGTACGTGGAAAGTGTCCCCAAACTCTGAGTGAATGCCAAGAGAGCAACTAGCGTGAACCTCACGTTGGAGCTGTCATCGGCCGGCTGGGTGGCCCCGGCCCCGCTGGCCGACAGCCATGGTCTTGGCTCATTTTCATGCAGCCCAGCACGAAAACCCCGAGAGACCCGAGGGCGGCACGCGGCCCCGCTTTACCCCCCCACTAAGTCACGGGGCCCTGAGCCCTGGACCCAGTGCAGCCCGTCCTCTCTGCCCCGCCCCCCAGGTCGAGTCCTGCAGCCCAGACTTAGTGCGTCTGCGAGCGGTAAGCACAAGGACAAGACCAGCCGTGGCGATGAAGGTTTTGCTTGTAGCGTGACTTGAGCATAATTAAAATTACGTAGCTGGAGGAATGGGGTGCTGTGCCTCTTCCTGGCGGATGTTTCTAAGTCAGTGGCAGAAAGGAGAGTAAATAGTAAATGACGGCCTACTTACTGAAATTGTTTTTTCATCTAGCACTGCTGGACTCCTTTGCTTTTGTCCCAAACCCCAGTAAACTTGGTAAGGAAAATAGGCAATATGTTTGACAAGCATGCTAAATAGATATGTTTGCAGAGCTTTTAGGTGTTACAGTTGAACTTTTACATTAGAGATAACGTACAGCTAGGAGATGTGCAAAATGAAAGGTTTAGATAGTGAAAACAGTGTTTACTTTTCCCCAGAAATGCTCAGCAGAACTTAAAGTAAAATAAGAAATACGTTTTTCTTTATATAGAGGGCAGCATTTTTGATTTGTTACAAGCGATTTTCCTCCCAAAACAATTAACCAGTTAGTCACACATCTGCCCGCCCGAGTGGGGGCCGGATTCCCCTCCCCAGTCAGGCAGGCCCAGTCTGGTTTTCCGCTCCCTTCTGTGTTGTCCTCTAGCTAAGAATCGTTTTTATATTTTTGGATGTTTGGAAAATTCAAAACAATAATAATATTTCATGACACAACATTTACTTGACAATCAGATTTCAGCGTCTACACAAAACGTCTGTTGGAACACCGCGGCCCTCGTTCGCGTGCGTTTTGTCGGGACGGCGCTTCCCGCGGTTCCGAGGTGGGCTCCTTGCCCCGGAGACTGAAGGCGGCTGTCCCAGGCCCGCACACACAGGTCGCGGCTCCGCCCCGGAGACTGGAGGCGGCTGTCCCAGGCCCACACACACAGGTCGTGGCTCCGCCCCGGAGACTGAAGGCGGCTGTCCCAGGCCCGCACACACAGGTCGCGGCTCCGCCCTGGGCACGGAGGAGAGTGGCGTCAGTAGGCGTGAGAAGACTGGACAGTAGTAGGAAGACATTGCTCCTGACGCCGCCCCTCCCCCTGCCCGGTGCGGTCGCCTGGCTCCCAGGCCGGGGTGTGGGGATCCTGTGACGCACAGCGGTGATGCTCTTGGCTGCAGCTGGGTTTTGAAGACAGTCCTTAACTAGAATAATTCCAGTCGGTGACTAGAATTTAGACCCATCGAAAAAACGTCTAAGTCTTTTGAAAGTGGGGTTGAGTCTGTCTGTCCTCACCCCGTTGAAAGCCGTTGACACGGTGGGTTGTGTCGGTCCATCTCAGACCAGTCCTGCCGGTGCCCGAACCTCGGACCGCCCGGGGCTTGGCGCACAGCCCTCTGCGGAGGGCGGCTCCTGCCCCCTCGAGACAGTGGGTGAAACTGTTTCCTGTGTTCCCCTGCCGTGCACACGCGTGATCACAGGCGGGCACGGCGTGGGTGTGGCGCGCTCTCACACAGCGGTCCTGCAGCACCGGCCTGCCGGCCGCTGTGGAGGTTCTTGCTGCTCACCACTTATTGTGAGAAATGGATTGGCAAAGCTGTGGCTGCTCCGAGTGAGAGCTTTTGAGCCAGGTTTATGCAGGAGACAAGGCGCCATTGATTTTTTGTCAGTTTTATCTTAGCTCCTTTGCTGCATTGGAGGATCAAGGTAAATGATCATTGTATTAGGGCATGCGAGGGTGGGTTCTGTGTGTTACTAAAAGAGTGGGTCAGGAGGGGCCGTTTGACAGGGGGCTCAGGCTGCCAGGGAACCCCTCTTCCCTCAAGAACTTCCTGACACCCAGTGCTCAAAGGCTGACTAAATGAAGCACATTGGGTAAACCGAGTTTGAGTTCACGAAAGTGTTTAGACTTCTAGAGTGGACCCGTCTGAGGATCCAGGCCGTCATTAGTTGCTCAGTGCTAAGGGCCAGGACCGTGCGTGGTCAGTCACCCGCACGCCCGAGAAGCTCCGCCCTTCACACTCGCTGAGACGCAGCGGATGGACGATGATCTGGATGGTACCTGAGAGCAGACCCTGTGCCCTCTGTGTCTAGAACAGCAACTAAACAAACGCGGACAGTGTCAGGTTCTGGCGTTTAGGGAACACTATGTGCCAGGTGTTATGCTAATTTTTTTACATTTAATACCTTACTGTCAAAAAACCTTGCTGCTCTGAATAACTTGCTCCAATATTACTGGGCTCATAGGGCCGCGTAAGGCACACAACGTGGTTGAATCGAGCACTCGGTGTCTCACTGCAAAGCTGGTGGCCCTGTCCACCCTGCCCGTGGTGGCCCGAGCGCCAGGTGCCAGGCGAGGCAGACGTGAGTGTGACGGAGACTCAGCTGTTGTCAGGAAAACCTCATCCTGGAATTCAAACCTCGGTTAATCCAAAGTGTCTTTACGCTTAACTCTAGGACTGCGATGCTCATCACTAAGCTTTTTCAAAGATCTCTCCTCTTTGTAAGAGGCTCGTTTTGGAACAACCTGAATCATGACCTACGATCGAACAGTCAGCTGCCTCCTGCCCCACAAAGCGTGTGACTGGCAGCAGAGGGGTTGTAGTCCTGCTCCAATTTAGGTGATGACAAAGGACCCGTTGTTCCAAACGCCATTTGTTGAGATTAAACGAAAGTTTAATACCCCTCAGTGCCATGACGAGTACGGCTGGATGCGTCCTCATGCATCCCTGGAATGACTTCCACGGCCACGCTGTCGGTGTGGGGCAGGCGTTTTGCAGCAAAGGAGGGGGCCACGAGGGTGCCAGCGATCTGCCCAAGGAGCTCGGGCGGGGACTCAGGCTCTGAATCGAACCCTGTGCTGGGCAGAGCCTTGTTTGGGGAGCCAGATCTGGACCCGTGTATCGGAACCACCAGCCTCCCCAGCCTGGTGGGGGGGTTGTGAAGACAGACGGGCTCTTCCTGGTCAGAGCCGCATCGCTACCACAGCCGTCAGCACACACGCCACGCGTGGCGCCCGGAAGGGAGCGTGGCACGGGCGCGGGTCAGGTTCGGCGCTCCGGTTCTGCCCTGCCCAGTGGAAAGATGGTGAGAGCCAAAATCCTGAGTTCAGCTTCTCAAGAAGTGACAGAAAAAGTCCAGTGAAACAGGTGGCCTTTTTAACACAGTACGTTCAAAATGGTAAATCCACGTGAAGCGATGTTAACGCCCTTGTGAGGGAGACGCAGCCACACCTTCTTTGCGTGTCCTCGGGTCTCCCCGGCCTGTGGCCGCCCTGTGGGCCGGGCCGGCCCCCTTCCTGCTGAGCGTGGGGGTGCTCCCAGGAAAGGGGGGGCCTTTCCCCAACTCATGCCCGCCCCACGTTCCGTCACTCAGCCGAGCTCCTTTACGTTTAAATGTAAATGTCTTCTCATATTTTTAACCTGACGGCTGGGGCAGTCATCCCACTGTTTGATATTCAATCATCTGATAAAGAGTTTCTATTCTCGAGAGTTCTCTGAGGAAGCGGGCGCCCGGGCAGGGAAATACATAAACATGACTCCAGTGATTGGAACGGAATTAGAAGATTCTGAGGAAAATCGCTGCTGTAATTTAACAAATGCACCTCAGCAACATCCAAGGCCCCTGAGAAGCAATGTGGCTATTTTGGGTTAATGTCAAAAGAATGAGCTTTTACTTCAATTTTCCCCTCTTTTTGTCATTCAGCTCAAATGAGTGGTTGATGGAGGTTAGGGGCCACTCAGCTCTAGAAAGCGAAGAAAAAGCCAGAAAATATTGAAATTACCCTTCAACTCATTTATGTCCTAATAAAATTATTATAACTTTGATACAGATTATAAAGCAATTTTGTATTTTCCCTAGTCTTCTAGGGACACTGTTAATTCAATATCAAACATTTGTAGGGACTTAATACCATTACAGGTCAGTTGTGCGCGTCTACAAAGATGCCCCCCCGGCCGGCCAGGTCTGCGTGAGCGTGTGGAAGGGCTGCAGCCGACACGTGTGAGCACACGGGGTGAGCACGCGGGGTGAGCACGGATGCTGTGTTTGACAGTGACACGTTGGCTCCCCCCCCCTTGTTGGCAAAGCTGCATTGCCGTGTGACGCGGGAGGTGTCATCGTCATCCAGGACCGACGCGATGACACAAACGGCTGCTCGGCTCCTTCACGGCGCACCCGCAGCGCTCACGCAGCGCGCGGGCCGTGTGCCCTTCGGTCCTCCCAGCAGCCCAGTTGGCGGCTTTCACAAGCAGCAGCAGGTGTCCCGTGACTACGTATTCCTAGACTGTATTTCTAGAGTAGGCATTTTTGAGTTAAAACAGATGTTCTTTCACTTTTTAAAGATACTGGCAGATAACCGTCTATAGCATCACCGTCGATGGACCCGCCTGCCGGAGATGTGTGTGTGGGTCACCTTGCACGTGGCCCCGCACAGGAAGCTCGGTCTGCGCCCTCCGTTGGTGGAAGGCCCGGGGAGGGAAAACTCCGCCCTCTCCCGTTTTCCATGGCCACAGAGACCAAGGCTTTCCAGAGCCCTGCCGTCCTTCCCGTCTGCAAACAGCCCTGCCAGGGGATTAGCGAGTTCTGAATGAGACGATTTCTGGGTGCAGAGCCCTAAGAAAAAGCGAATTGAGGAGACGGGGTCGCTTCCTGAGCTCGGCAGATAGACCCCGCGTGCACGCCATGTGCTCGCCTCCTCCCTGGGGCGGCGCGGGCACCGGGGACGCAACTCTGTGCGCGCCGAGCCCGCCGGGCCCCGGGAGCGGCGCTGGAAGCGTTGGAGCCTGGTCGGCCACGGCCGCTGCGGTGGTTTTAAAGCAAATGGGGGTCAGGCCGACCCGTCTGGAGCGATGACAGTTATTAAACACAGGCCTGCAGACGCCCAGAGGGATGCTGAGGATTGACGGGCTTTTACTTTCACATTCCCGACCCTTAGCTGATGCACGACCAAAACCCTCTCTCGACTCTTCACTCAATAAAATCACATGAATATTGAGTATTTTATTGTCAGTAGAGGACATTCTCAGCTAGAAACATACTTCATAACTTCACCTCGTGGCCTCTCTATAACCTCTTAAGTGGTCGATGAAGAAGCTTGAGCTTCCTTTCTTTGTTTCAGTCTTGTGATTTATTCCACACTTTCCCCCAGGGCTGAACGCAGGGTCGGCTGTCCTGGAGGAGACAGCGTTTCGGAGCGAGGCACTGCAGTCCGCCTGCGGTGCTTGACTTTGAAGTGCTACCCGTTAGTTTCCGGGCTGCCTCCTTCCACGGAGGCAGGCGCACCTGCGGCGGGAAAGGACACCTGTCGAGAGGCGTCGGGCCACTTTCCATGAGCTCGTTCCAGTGCCCTCGCTGTCACGGGGCAGCAGCGAGGTGAGTTCTCCCAGGAGTCCTAGTGGCTGTCCCCTGCAGAGCCTCAAAGGTCCTCTCGCTGACCTCGCTAACTGTGCCTGTGGAGAGGCTCCCAGGACGTCCCTGGACAAGCTCAGGCTCCCCGGCTGGAGCCTGTGGGTTCCCCTCTCTCCTGGTCACCCCTGTTGAAGCCAAAGGGAAACGCACAGCGGAAGGTAGAAGGGAAGCTGACGGAGAGGACCTGAAAGAAAGGAAGTCTGCCTCATGGAACCGGGCACCATTCCAGTGTCCCCTGTGGCTGTGAGGCCGCTGACAGCTTCTCCTTGTTTTCAGGGGGTGACCTGCCAGGTGGCTTCTACAATAGGTTCAGGCACCCGGCGAGAAACCAGTAACAGATACGTAGGCTGAGGTCCTCACTGCTCCTGGCTGGGGCCTAGCACCTTCTCCAGCTTGTGGGGTTTCTCTGCTCGCCCGATTAGCCGAAGAGCCAGTCACAGACAGGCCCTCAGCCCACGCGAGGTTCAGGAACCGCTGACGGAATCCATGCTGACACGTCTCCTGGAAGATTCTGGAAATGCCCTTGCAGGGAGCTGACGGGGCTGGCCGTGATACCAGAGTCCGGGGAGAAAATGATCTTCTGGGGCCCGAGGCCTTTGTCCTAAAGACATTGTACTTTCCTCTCCTTCGGCTTCTCCAAAGGGAGCTGGGCCATGTCGTCACCACTGAATTCCTCACAAAGTGCCACCGGTCTTGGCTTTTCCCTCCTGCGAGTGAGCGGCTCCCCGTCTGCATTTCCAGCCTTAACCTTGCTTACAAAAGACTCAAGTCCCTGCTAACTAGAGACCAGATAACTTGTCTGCCGTGTGGCTTGAAGCCTTGACAAAATCTTTTCACTTGCTTTGAACAGCATTGCTCTGAGTTTACTTTCGCGTGGGAACAAGGCCACAGTTATTTGGGAAAATTGCGTTCTCATTTATCTTGGTGTGTCCGAGGTGTTGATGTGATCTGCTGGCTTAGAATTCACTCAGGACTAACAATAGAACCGAGTGGCGAAAACCCGTCTGTCTCTACGTTTCAGAAAGGACCAGGGTTTATTTTTCCGTTTTGTACTTGCATTTTGAATAGACCTCGAATGGAATGATTATTGTGAGTAGCGTGACATTTCACGGTGCCAACATCAGCAACGTGCACGTCTGCCCAGGAGGGTTCCGCACACCGGGCGTCCCGAGCGCTGCATCGATGAGGCAGTCCGTCCGTCCCACCGTGACCTCAGGCGCGGCCACAGACGGACCCCCTGGTCGTCTAGGGAGGGGCCATCTCAGTGTGTTTTTTAACACGCTGCAGTAAACATTGAAAAGAAATCGCTTAAAAATCTAAAGAAATTAAACCTATCCTGTATGGGTTTACTTTTCTCGCGTCTCAAAATTAACTCCTATCATTGGTTTCATACATTTTTAAAGTTCTACCTGCTCAGGAGAATACCTGTCCCTCACACACCCTGCAGCGTTCCCTGCCAGCTACAGGGGCCTCGCAGGCCTGCCTGATGGGCGCGTGGTGGTTTCACGGCCCTGCGCCAGCTGGAGCGCTGGGTTTCCGTCAAAGGCCACAGTTTACATTTCGATGACGCGGAAGTCACACGAGCGTCTGGTGCTGTGCACGTTCTGGGGCTGATCTCTGCGTTTACTATCGCACACAGCTGCCGCACGCGCAGCGTTTCCACGGCTGCAGAGGGGCATTGCCCGGGCGCGGGGCGAGTCACCGTGAGGGAGCCTCCGGCTTCAGCGTGCAGACAGTTTTGTTCAAGGCGATGTGGCAGTGCAACGGTCTAAAGTGCGTGCAGGGCGCGTGTGCTAGGATGCAGGGCACGTGTGCTAGGAGACGCAGGGCGGAGGTGTCCTCCTTCAGTGGAGAGGGCGTGGGACGCTGGGGCTGGTGCAGCTGAGCTTTGAGGGGCGTGAGGGCCTTGGGTGGAATGTGCCTGGGCTGTGCCTGGGGTCGGGAGGCTGTGGGTGTGGCCAGCCTCCCCATCAGGAAGTTCCGGGGGGGCCCTCGGGGGATGGTCAGCGTGGCAGCACCCGGATCCCTGCCATGGCGCTGTCATAGAGCAGGAGTTGGGTGTCGGAGGGCTTTCACTGCTGCTGTTGCCAGGCAACCAGGCCCTGACCCTCTCACCCCGCTTCCTTGTCCGAGGGCAGAGGTGGCACCATGGGCAGGAAATGCCAGACCTGACGTCACAGCAGGTCACACGCAAGCTGTGACTGCTGCTGTTCCTCACGTACCTGCTGCACCTCCTGCGTCCTGTGGATCAGGCTGCGTGTGGGGGTCTGTCACTCTTTGTTTCAGTCTTTGGAAAGCAATCTGCGTTTTGTAAGGGCCTTTACTGGACCCCGTGCCTTCCGTTTTGGGGCTTAGGAATAATCCTGTCTTTTTCTCGGTTACAACGTGAGACGCGCTTGGGTGCAAATGGAAACGCGTGCCCAAACTACGGTGTTCGCTCATCTGTTCGTTTTGCCTTCCCTCACCGATGCCTGTTGGTGGTCAGACTCTCTGCAAGGCACCAGGACACACAAAGTAGACCCCCCCATTCAGTCCAGAGCACTGAGAGTGGGCACAAGTCCCAGGGCCCTGGGGCATCTGAAGAGGGTTGGGGGGAGGGGGAAGTCAGAGCAAGGATAGGTGGGGTCAGGGGTGAATCTGTGAGAACGCTGTCACTGCAGGTGACAGACAAGGGAGGGCGGGGCGGCTGGGCAGAGGCTGAGAGGTGTAGTGAGGGGACATGGTCCAGACCAAGTGGGGACTTGGCTTCGGTCAGACGAGAGGAGGGCGTGTGCGATCCCCGTCTCCCTGGCCCGTGCAGATGGGTGGGCTGGGGGGGAGCCACTTGCCGCCAGCCCTGGAAGTGGGCCCTTGGGTGGGGGTGGCAGGGAGAATAGGTGTTCAGTTATGTGCAGACCTGTGGAGGGTCCGGGGAGAGGTGCCAGGTAGCCTGTGGAGGGGGAAGTGAGCGAAGAGGCTGAGGACAAAAATATTAGCAGCCACAAAATTATAATTGGGTTGCCCTCATATCATTTAATATTTTTAAAATTGTTGCACAATTTATCTGACCTTTAAAATTAGATTTCAGGTTTCTAAAAATATTTTTACTCAGATAAAAAATGTGGCAGTGATTTTAAAAAAAAATGACAAAAAGGCAGTTGTTTTCAGGTAGACCATAAAGAATGAATGCTAAATGTTGATCTTTAGGATCTTATGAAAATTCTATCTTAATTTCTAATGAGACAGTTTTCACTTTCATAGGAAGGTAAAACACTTAATTTTGCTTATTTGAACATATTACACAATCTTAGTGTCTTTCTCGTCTCTGGGATTGAGATATGAATCAGCCGATAGGCCTTTTCTCACAGATTTAGCGGGATGATTTTCTTGCTCCGCAGAGTAAGTTTCTCCGCAGGTCAAAGGCGACCCTGCTGAGCCGGGTCCCTGTCCACTGGGGGGCAAGGCACCCTCTGGCGTGCCTGGCCTTCGGAGCAGTTTTGTCTAGGGCCAGTGATAGCTCGCGGGGCAGCTAGGGAAGGAGAGGACGGTTTATGCTGTGTTCTCAAATCCACTTCCTTATTGTGGGTGACGTGCAATTGAACTTGAGGTGAACATGTTTTAGGGCGGTAAAATACCTAAGTGTACATTATCCTTCAGGAATTGCACACAAGTTTTAACTGTTGGCGTTGATTGGGACCCCTTTTCCTGATGAGTTATGGAGTGGGTCTGTAGCTCTGTCCTCTGTAAATGAGACGGACGGAGAGCAGTAGCCATGGGCTTACAGTAGACTGTGGGGCCCGGGGGGCAGACACCAGGCTGCGGGCCCAACCCGGCCCTGCACCTGGTTTCATCCGCCCGGCACCTTGTTTCTACCTGGCGGCAGCGCCGAGCTCCTTGCCCTTAATGAAGGGGTAGTTACATGTATACAGCCCTAAAGTTACATTGGGCCCTGTGAAGGCAACCGTGAAGCTGCTGTGGCCCCCGGTGATAGTGAGTTTGACACCGCTGCTATAAGGGAATGGGTGGTTTTCAATATAGTGGGTGGCCTACAAAAATCATTGGCAAATAAAATTTTATTACTGTCTCATTTACCAATGTATTTTAAAATTGTAGATTTTTCAGAGTAAGAAAGAGAATTACCTTGAAAATTTTCTGAATAAATATACTAATTATATGATAAATATAATGTAATATATTTATTAGTTTTCCCTCATATTTATTTGACTATCAAACTTTGGTGTTTTTTAAAAGAAAGTTTGTATTTTTGCTGTGTAAATCCTAATATTGTCAACACATGGGTCCTGGCGCCTCACTTCCTCTGTGGGCATCACCGCATGGCCGAGAGAGAGATTCCCTGTGACTGGCCACCTGAATGCTTGGACGTTCACGCCTAGCTCTCTGTCTGCTCTCAAGGCTCCGTGCAGATGCCGTGCCCTGCAGCGCCACGGGGTCCGTGGTCCTGGGTGATTCTGCGGTAACAGGGTGATTCGTATTTGATTACCAGTTGCAGATAATCCTGTGGCATTGCTGAGTTTAATTCATGGGGAAGACCTTCAGACTTACAGAGGATTACTGACCATTTAAGAAGGAGTAATTAATCAGGATAAAATGGAGTCTTAAGTGCTTGTCTAAGCTGCCCAGAGACACGTGCCCAGGCCCGCGTGCCACCGGATCCCCCGGCACACAGCCCTCGTGACAACCAAGGCGGGGCAGGGGGGGGCTGGGAGGCGGTCCCACCAGTGCCCCCTCACAGAGCCAGTGACCCGGGCCCGAGCCAGGTGGGACCCAGCCCTGCCCTCCGTTTCCGCACTGGGGGGATTAGCGGAGCCATCCTTGCTGCTTCCTGGGGCCCTTCTTCCCCGAAACACTCCCATCACACACTTCAAAACCCGGGCTTCGGGCTCGTTGGTTTTGTGTTGGCGAGATTGCCGTTAAGAGCTTACAGGGGACACGTGAGAAAAATAAATTCATTTGCGGGGATGAGGCATTGAAAGGTACAGCTGGCTCTCTGTTGGTGAGCAAGCTCTGTGTCCCTTCCGAGTCTGCGGGGCCTCTCGCAAGGCAGCGTCCCCTCGGCTCCCTCTAGCCTGTGGGTGTGGACATTCAGGATGGGCTCATTCTGAAAACCACTTGTTTGGAAAGACTCCTTTAACCTTGTTAGTTCAAGGTTATCTTTTATCTGTTGTCTCTCTTCCTGGATAGGTTGCAGGCTGAAGAGCATTAAAATATCTATTTTCTTAGTGGTTTTCTATCCTAGATTTGAATCATTCACTTGATTCTGCCAAGCCGCTTAGATAAAAGCGTGTTATCTAGGAATGCTAATTTTAGTGCCTTTTGTTTGAAATGGGAGAAATAAAGCCTTTTTTATTTTTAGTCTGGATATTAAGTCCTCATAGCTTTTAATCTGTCCATTTGAAAAAGCTCTTAAGTAATGCTCAGGCACCTTTACTTTGTAAGGTTAGATATTTGCTTGAGCTGCATTTCCTGTTCCCTCCCCTTTATTTAATTTTTTATCTGAAGAATAAAGTGGGTGAACAGGGGAGAGACCGTGAGTCCGGCCGGCTTTGCCTCCAGGGCCCTCTCTGGTCCCGCGGGTGCTGTTTAAACTCCTTGGTGCAAACGACCCAGCAGCAGGTCTATCCGATGACCATCAATGACCGCTGTTTCACAGGAGAGAGGTTTTATGAACCAGGCCAGCGAATCCGCTAGGCCCCTCAGTCCTGCATTCTAACTCTGAGGTCCCAGGATTCTATGATTGTAATCTATTAGGGTAAATCTAAAATATTGCCATTTTTGTAGGTCAAAAAAATTTGTCGGTGTCAATTTTATACAGTTCAGCCAACGTGAAAGCTTAGCTATTTATTGTTTAGGGAAAAATATATGACTCATCTTTGAAAATGGTAATGAAAAGTAGCTAAAGTTTATTAAGACACTAACTTCATTTAAAAAAAAAACTTAGTTATCATCGTGAGTGCCAGATATTTAAAACTACATTTTAAGAATTTGTAAACCAAATGGGAATAAAATGTTCTTTGCATATCTTATTTCTTTTTACAGGGAGTGTTTTTTTTTTCTGTGTTTATGAGACAAATCACAGTCATTACGGTTTGAAATCAATTTCATTGTTTTCTTTGCATTCCTGCATAGCTGCTGAGTTTTCGCAGGAAGTTTTAATGACTAATGAGGTGCAGGCTTGATTGTATGTCATTAGTAAGAGTGTCTTTTTTTGGCAAAGGGTGGTTTCCAGCACGGCCTCGACAAAGGCGATGTAGAAATGTGTTGTTTCCTTTTGAAAGGATGCAAATCATATACACAAACTTTAAGGAAAATATTTAAAAATAAACAATTAGAATAATGGATATTTGTTGTGTGTTTTTTACTGAAATTATATGACATACTATAAATAGAGCACTTAGGTGTACTTATGTTCGGAGGCCAGTATAAAACCGAGAAAACTTGTAAAGCTGAATATTCTGCTGAATTAATTCCATTTTCATTCTCTGCACTGTTTTGCAAAGCAGGCCAGGCCCTGGGCAGACCGTTCCGACGATGCCCCTGAGAATGTTCCCAAGGTGACGTTGGGCATTTCCGACCATCATCTTGTGTTCCTGCCCTTCCTGCCACTTGCCACACGTGATTGGGCCAGGATCTGTCCCACCTTTGCTGTGATCTGCTTCAGTTCTCTTTGTCACCTGT
This sequence comes from Micronycteris hirsuta, assembly GCA_004026765.1. Classification (NCBI taxonomy): domain Eukaryota; kingdom Metazoa; phylum Chordata; class Mammalia; order Chiroptera; family Phyllostomidae; genus Micronycteris; species Micronycteris hirsuta. Next base: position 49,903 of record PVJI01007812.1, on the reverse strand, counting down.
CACAGTTCTGCTTACCTTTCTCTGTCCATTTTAGCTTCCACCTTTCCACAAGGTCATCCAGATGCCCTGCTTTCAGAACTCCCTGCTCAAGGTCATTGCTGTCAATGTGTCCGTCCCTGCAGTGACTGCACGTTCTCTGTGTCTGCCCCCCCCCAGGGATGAGCACCCTGCTTCCCACGCTCCTGCTCTGGCACGGATCAGGCTTTTCTCAGCAGTCCAGGTGTGTCTGATAGGACCATCCTCCAAAACTAAAGCTGTTCACATGGGCCGTGCAGGTTCAGGCCTGGTTCCCCAAGCGCCGTACTGGGAGTGAAGTCCAAATCTGCTCGTCTCTCCCTGCGCCGAGGATCCCACTCATCCCCCTGCCTGCTGCTCCGTTGGGGTAACTTGTGTTCTCAGCAGAATCGAAAGCCCGCGTCTGTGCGTGGTTCGGCGGTTGGGCAAGAGACGGTGAGAAGCACGTGTGGGTGTGGGAAGAGCAGTGGTCTCAGGAGGAATCAGCGAGCGGTAGCTCGTGTCGTGTCAAGGAGCAGGAGCCGCTTGGGCGCCAGACTCTTCCGTGGCCCTTCTTTCTCCACGTCCTGATGCTCACTTAACGTTCCCATCAGTGGCAGCGACATCAGCTCACAGAGCGCGTACACTGTGCACTGTGCGTGGTTGGTGCTCATGGTGCTCCGTGGGGCCTGGGGCGCAGGGGTCACACGTGACTCACATCTGGCCGAGGTTACTTACTGGTGATGGAATGTCTCGTTTTTCTCAGGCGCAGGTAGGATTCTTACCCGGATACTCGCCCGGATACTCACATCAGTCTAATGCCTCTCCTTTCCAGTTTATCCTGTGACTCAGCTGGGACCCCTGGCTCACCTCAACGCTCCCCTGCTGCCACTGCCCCCCCACCCTGGGGTGCTGCGGTGGGGCTTCCGCAGGGTGCCGCGGGGGCCTCGACCCTGAGAGGAAGCCGTCAGTGGGGAGACTGCCTTGTTATCACATTTAAAAATTTCTTTTGTGTGACAGAACTGCTGTGTCTGACGTTTGCTCTGAGCGGCTTCCATGGTTATTGTGGTTCTGGCCCTCAGCTTGCTGGGAACGATAGGAGGAGCACTTTTAACTAAAGGTACTGGTTTGACGGTGCAGCATCATTAGTGCATGTAGTATTTGGGTTTGTCTTCCAGTTTTATTGAGAAATAATTGGCATACAGCACGGTGTAAGTTTAAGGCATACAGCGTGATGTTTGGTTTACATCCACTGAAATGATTACCATAGCTGGTGGGCCCAATAACAAGAAAGGAGAGAGAAAAAGGAAAAGCGCTGTCCTTGTGATTCACTCTCAGCACCCCCGTGCGTCGCGCAGCACGGTTGGCGGAGTCAGCGCGGCCTCACATCCGCCACTTCTTTGTCCTGTAACTGAAAGTTGGTCCCTTTCGACCACTTACATCTGCTGAGTCACCAAACATCTTCGTAGCAACGCAATACGCAAAGACCGTGTGAATAAATGAAAAGATGAACCGCTGCTGTAATTGCCCACAAATAATATTTTTCCATCAACGTGAGAAGGGGATGGCGGGTACAAACACGGGGCTCCAACACTGGGTAGAGTCCAGGTGAGTCTCCAGAAGAGGCGCAGAGACGGTCGGTGGGGACAGCAGAGGAGGCAAAACGACTTCTCAGGGGGCTGCGGGAGCAGTTGTACGGAGGGGCTGCCCGTGTGTTTGCTCAGTGTCGGGACTGGCTAGGGACGTCAGTGGCGGTTGCTGTGCGCGGAAAAGCACTGCAGACGGGAATGTGGAGGTCGGCTTTTGGGGTTGGATGTCGGCTTGAGCTGCGGGTGTGAGCGAGTTCCAGCACTGGGCGGGGCGAGTGAGTCATGGGCGGAGCCCCGCTCCTTGCGTTTGCGCTGTACTCCGCAGCCTCTCCTTTCGCCGGGACCGGTTTGCCTGGATGCCTCGGGGCCTGGCCTGCGTGCACAGTCGGTTCTGCCGCCAGTGCCTTGCCGGTGGAGGGACCGCGGTAACCCCGGGGCTGTGCAGTCTTCCCCAGCCCTGATCGAACGTTGAATGTTCAGCAGAAAACCCCAAGCACCCGTCAGATGTCACTGCGTGCTCGTGAAATCCGACGGGAGCCGGTTCCTGTGCTCGATCACCCTGCTCCCCGCTCTCGGTCGGGTTGTCCTCGACAGATCACTCCGCTTCCCCGAGGAGGGGAGGCGGTCATCCCAGTGAACACGGACTTAGTGCTGCTAAAGTAGCTGCCTCTCGAGACTGATGGTGACGAGTGATGGTAGCTCTGAAACCAGTTTAGCGGGAAGAGCGCTGTTTTTCTGTTTGGGCTGATGTTGTTGTCTGGATTGGGGATTTCTTGTCATATTAGATATCTTTTTTGCTTAAAGGCAGATTGCTAAGGACTGTATTCTCTGTGATGAAACGACTCTGAAGTGGGGCTGGGGGGCCAGTGATCGCAGGTAGCTCCGCCCGGATCAGCTGAGCGACAGCCACTCGTCTGGGCTCTGCAGTGCCATCTTGTGTGCATTACGTTTTGGGGACCAAATGGCAGCCCGTGTCTACTGACAGGCGTGGCAGGATGTGGGGTACTTGGGAGGTGAAGAGCAGGGTGTCCACCCACGCGAACACTCAGTGTTCCTTTCAGGCCTCTTGGGGCTTACCCACGAGCTTCCTCCTTCTGAGCTGCTCCCCGCAGACGCCTGCGTGGGCGGCCCTGTGTCTCTGGGCCCTGCCCAGGTGTTCCAGTCGGAGAGGCCATCCCTGTCCCTTGTCCTTGGGGGAGTGTCCACACCATCCCTGCTCGTGTCTCCGTGGAACACCCCCCGCCTGGCGTGCCATGTGTGTTCATCTGTTACCCGCTGCCCCGGGCGACGCGGTCAGCTGTGTGGGAGCAGGTGCGGGCCGCTGTAAACCGAGACCCCGGACGAGCCCCCCGCCCACAGCACGGTAGGCGCACAGCGAGTGGTTGTCGCAGGGCGAGTTCAGTGAATTCATCTGTGCTTTACACGCAGAGGGCCAGTCACGTGCTCAATATATTAGAAGAAAAGCGAGTTAATGTGTATTTGGATCCAGAGCCAGACTCAGGCGTTGGGTTAACTGACCCCGACGGCTTTTGCTGGCGTGCTCACGAATGCCGCGGACAGCCCGGAGAGGGCCGGGCCGGCAGGGCTCGCCCTCCGCAGGCCGTCGTGCTGGGCCACCACTCGCAGCACAGAGGCCGCAGTTTTGTTGGGACAGAGTTGCTGGTGGCCACTGCGCTGCACATCCCCGCCCATCGTGTGAGCCCGAGCAGACCTGGTCTGAAAAAGCCCTGCCAGAGGGGAAAAGACAACAAAATGTAGCCCCTCATGTATGTAACACTCATGCCCACGGGCTACGCATGGCCAACGGAGCTTCGCGAGCCTCCTCCGCTGCTTCCCTCATGAGTGTGGGTTTTGCCTCGGCCGTTCACCGCGCCCGGGAGCTGGTGGAGAGGCTTGCGCGCGCTCTCAGGTTGACACGGAGCGTGGCCTCCTGGGGGTCTGTGAAGGGGAAGGGCTGTGAAAGTCTCTGAACACACGTGTGTTCTCCTGACACTGGAGAATGGCACAGTTTGTGTGGGCTGCGTTTGGTGAGGCCGGCTGACCGCCAGGTGGTGGCAGGTTGTGCTGGGAAATCCAGTGAGGGAGGCACAGGCCCCCTTGGACCTTCCCTGCACACGGGAACCTTTCTAATGGGACCACGGGTCAGCTGCTCTCTAAGCAGAGTCTCTTGCTTTGTTAAACCCACCACTTAGAAAACTGTGGAGGGGCCAAAGGACCCAAGACACAGGCGGCTGCTGGCACCGCCAGCACGCAGAGGGGCTGGCGGGCTGTGGTCGGGCGGGGGTGCTGGGGAGGGTGAGAAGGCGAGTCCCCGGAGGCGAGCGTGTGGTGCCGCCTCCAGAGACCCCCGTGCGCCAGGTCAAGTGTGCAGCAGCAGTGGTCCCACCGAGACCCCGGAGCTGCATGCCGTCTCATAGCCACCAACGTCATCTGTCCCCCAGGCAGGTTAGTGCTTACGAAAGGAGCGGAGGGACAGGCGAAGGGGCAGGCTCACTTATTCCTCCAAGCATCTGCCCACAGGGTCAAGGTCAGACAGCTGCTGGGGTTTACCAGACGCCCCAGGGGGAGGAGCGCTCGAAGCAGCGTCGACTGGGCAGAGGGAAAACACATGCAGATGCCAGGCGGTGAGGTGGGGAGAGGTCCGCTGGCCAGGCGGACCCCGGAGCTCAGCGGTGGGAGGGAGAGGCCCTCTGCCCCACTGCAGCCCCCGGGAGCCTCTCCCACGGCCTCCCCTCCTCATCGCTGGGCTGTGGGTGGGCCCGTCTGCAGGTGTTTGATTCTTCTCGTGATTCCTGCAAGGGGACTCTGGATAATTCTCAGTCCTGTTTTAGCCGGGGGGGTGTCAGAAAGGGGTTGTGAGATGAGCTGTCTCTCGGTGTCCCCAATCCCTTCTTGGGGACCGCACTTTGCCCCAGGATGCTGTTGGCAACAGAGCGTGGCGGAGACCAGCGGGACGACAGTGGCATTTGCCACCTCACTTCTCTACGCACGTCTCGCTCGCACCCGTACGGTCAGCTGCGACGGACGGGCTTAGTTTTGGGAGAGAGCCCTAGGTAGGAGCAGACATATGGGGTGCACTCTCTCCACTGAGCAGATGGTGGGGAGGCTTCCTTGTTGCCTTTAAATGGTATAACCGGCTCACAGCAAAGTGGGGTCCCAGCCGGCCAGGCACCAGGGCCGGGCTCCCAGTGGCCTTGCTGCAGGGGAGCAGTCGGGGGCGTGAGAACGGAGGCTGCGCGGTGAGAGGAGAGGGACACTCGGCCGCCGTCCGTCAGCTGCGTGGCCTTCAGTTTCTTGCCCTGCACGTTTTTACTTCTGCACCTGTAGAATGAGGTTCGTGGTAATAGCGGTTTATGTTTATGTTATAATAACGCTAGTTTATAATAATAGCTTTTATCTTAGGAACTTGTTTTGAGATTTAACAGGACAATAAATATTATAGAAGCCTTAGTACAATGCCCGGCAAAGTTGTAGAAAACGTCGGATACATCACGGCACATCTGGACAAGGTTTTTATCGCTACATAGCAAATCACCACGGTCACTCCTGCACGCTCTGGGGCCAGGAGACTGGCCTGCCTTAGCCGAGTCATGTGCTCCGGGTTCCACAGGCTGGGACCCAAGTGTCAGCTGGCCGCGACCTCAGCAGAGGCTCCTGACTGTCGGTGGCACTTGTTTCCAAGCGTGTGGGCCAGAGGCCTTCAGCCAGGACTGTGCTCAGCTCCCACAGCTGCCGTCTGTCCTCACCCCTCCCCCCCATCACTTCCAGCCTGGCCCTTCAAAGGGAGCCGGCCCTTCCCGGAGTAGCTCGGGGCCACCCAAGAAAATCTTCCTTGTGATCAGCTCAAACCAACGGTGTGGGGCTGAATCCAGTCTCCATGGTCACGGGAGGGAAAGTAACCCGGGGGGAGCCTTCCTGCTCCCCGCAGGGGTCGCATAGCAGGCCGGCGCCCCAGGGGCAGGAGCCCTGCCTTCCTGGGAGAACCGGCATCGGGGTGGTTCTTCTGTCATTAGTTTATACACTCCGGGGCCGGGGTGGCTGAGGGCTCTCAGGACAGAGCCGCTGTGATGACAATGGGAAGTCGCAGTGACCCAGCTCTGTATTTAGGGACCTTCACTTGTGAAGCAGTTTACTCTGTGTCTTCCAGTTCACATGTTTGTGCCACACTGCACGAGCTGTGGAGAACACGCTCAGTGTTGCCCCCGAGAACAGAACTCTCACAACTCCTGGTTGACTGTCACGTGCCAGGTCCCGAGTGAAGACAAAAGGAGGCAGTGGCCGCCCTGGCTGGTGTAGCTCAGTGGATTGAGCGCGGGCTGGGAACCAAAGGGTCCCGGTTCGATTCCCAGTCAGGGCACATGCCTGGGTTGCGGGCCAGGTCCCCGTGAGGGCCATGTGAGAGGCAACCATACATTGCTGTTTCTCTCCCTCTCTGTCTCCTTCCCTTCCCCTCTCTAAAAATAAATAAAAATAAAATCTTAAAAAAAAAAAAAAAAAAAAAAGGAGGCAGTGGCCGTGGAACCCCGTCATCCAGACGATGCTCGGGGACGCGGAGGAGAACCGCTCACCGATGCGGTGCTGGTTTTCCTGAAAGAGAAGAAGGGATTACTGTGGAAGGAGAGTTAGAGAGGCGCTGCGGCTGGCGCGCGTGCGTCCCGGGATGGGAGTCCGGTCATGGTGGCCAGTCTCCGTGGCTCAGACTCGCAGACCGAAGTGCCCTCCTTCCTCCCACAGGGCAGGAGCGGACGAGAAGCCGGTCCCCTGGCCAGGCCCGAGAATGCACTCGGGGTCCTGTGAGCTGTCGTGTATTTCCTGGGTCACCTCGGTGTGCCACAAGCAAGTCGTCACGCGTTGGGTAGCGTTTGGGAAGTGGAGCCGGGCCGTGGAGGTCACTGCGTGTTTGCTCCAGGGACTAATTAAACCCGCTGACGTCGCAGCCGCAGGGTGCGTTGTCGCAGCCACTGCAAAGCCAAGGGCGCAAAGACACGGGAGGGTGTCTGCTCCGCTGCGTTTTCCTCCTGCCTCCCGACTCTGTGTTCCCACCTGATTCCTACGCTCTTGCTCCTGGTGAGAGCCACGGGTGGAAATGTGGCTCTTGGGGTCCCACTGCTAATGTCCCTCAGGAGAGTCTCGCCATGGTCATCCTCGCTGAGGGGACCTGGGTGATGAAAGGAACAGAAGGAATGAATTCGCCGTTTCCTCAACTCCCTCCCAGGACCACTGTTGTTTCTGTATCTGGGGATTCTTGCACAGCAAGAAAGTGAGTTACTGTAACTTAATGTAGCCCCGATTATAAAACATTAGACTCTTCCGCCCTGGCTGGTGTAGCTCAGTGGATTGAGCGCGGGCTGGGAACCAAGCGGTCCCGGTTCGATTCCCAGTCAGGGCATATGCCTGGGTTGCGGGCCAGGTCCCCAGTGAGGGCCATGTGAGAGGCAACCATACATTGCTGTTTCTCTCCCTCTCTTCCTCCCTCCCTCTCTCTGAAAATAAATAAATAAAATCTTTAAAAAAACATTAGACTCTTCTATGAGGGCGACATGTTGGCAGAAAAAAGATACTGCCCTGCTTCTGAATGTGACTCAGTGCCAGTTATTTTCTGAATTCACGGTATGTTATGGAGGCAGGTCCTGTCCGTTGTCCACCACGAATGGCGTGGAAAAGGTGGCAGTGGCTTTATGGGAGTGAGGCCACAGACCATTTATCTAAAAAGAGAGGCCGTTGTCCCATTTCAATCAGCGTGGAGTCGATAGATTCGTTTTTCATCCAGTTGATCACATTTACTAAATAACAGCTTGGAAAGTGAGCACATCAAATTCTGTTTCATTGATTTAATCTTCTTACTTGTGGCCTCACAAGTTCCCGCCAGCACCGCGTGTGGGCAACGTGACCTTGGGGACGTCTGCTCAGCCTGGGCGTCGTCTCTGGAGGAGCTGGCCTACTGCTGGGCGCACGGCGGGTGCTGAACGCACACGGGCCTGAGGGACGGCGGGATCGTGGGTGACGGAGCCAGAGGTCCCAGTGGGACGGTTGAACGTGTCCTCCCCGCGCCGCAGCGTGGTGGTGAGTGGTCAGAATGGTCTCACTGAGGTTCACTGTGACTCGATGCCGTGAGTCCCGTTGGAAACGAAATGGCCTTTTCAAATCTTCTGCAAAACACTGAAGTCTTTAAATCACTTACATTACATCTTTGTTCTTTTGGGGCCTTTTATTGCTTTATTAATTTATAGCACTTTGATATTTTCTAAACAGGTTTCTAACAATTTCCAGGAATTAAATATTAATAAAAATAAAAATTACTTTTTTCTTTTTCCTTAATTTTGTTGCACTTTCATTGATGTAAATTCTGTACATGTGAAGAAGAAAAAGGAAAAAAAACTGAAAGACATTCATTGGGAAGTGAAAGGCACTTGCTTGTGATAATGATCAGATTATAGACCATCACTTTGATTTCATTGCTTAGCTCTTATGATGAAATATGTCCTCTTTTTCTGGATTGAACTATAGATTTAATGTGGCTGATGATTTAAAAGACCGTCCACTAAGAAAGAACTTACCTGCTTCAGTAAGGAGATACAAATACTGAATCCTGTTAAGTCTGTGTTGGCCTGGTCACCACTTTGGATGACTCAGCGGTTTGTCTTGCAAAGCACTCTGGGGTATTTTGTTCTTTCCAAAGTGTCAGCCCTGCTGCCGTCTCAAGGCTTCACGTAACAAGGTTGTCTTGAAAACTGTTTATTGCTTCTTTGCCTGCTGAAGTCTGGGTTTTCTTACTTAGTCTTTAACCTTTTCTGCCAGTTAAGCTTATTTTTTATTTATAGTTTTATTTTTTAGACACTTCTGTTTATATAAAAGAATAGCAGGTGGTGCATGCAAAGCTCAGAGGAAGACCCAGCTTTAGTAGGTGCTTGGTTACGTTCAGTGATAGGAAGGCCCAGGGAGCACTGCCGGAGGCGGGACTTGCAGCCAGCGCCCCCTCGTTGCCGCTGCCCCGGGTGGCGGGGAACCCCGACTCTCCAGTGTGCGCTGGGCCGCGGGATGGTCCGAAGCACGTGGAGTTCTGAAAGTGTGGAAACCACTCCACTCCTGCGGCCTTAGTTTCTGCCCATTATGATGAGCGGTAACTTTATTTTAGATACTAGTGTTTGTTTCCTTTTAAAAATTTATTTTTGATAGGGGTTGATGACTTGGTAAATTCGCGAGAGCTCAGCTCAGGAACCTGAAAGGGGTAACACGCTGAAGTCGACGGAACCGTGACACAGCAGGCGTTCTGCCACGCGTGTGCGCCGTGGCGCTCGGCTTTCTTGTCCTTATTCTGTGCTAAATTCGCCGCTAAAGAGCTATGCTCACTAATTGTTACTAAATTGTTTCCTTGAAAGAGAATAAAGGTCCCCACTCGTCAGTGGGGTCGGTTTGATCTCGCTGTGCCAAGGTCTCCTGTTGACTACGTCTGCGTAGGTGACACACGTCCTGCCACTTTCTGGGGCTCTGACTTCAGAGGCCTCACTGAATGTGCCCACAGGTCGTCTCCTCTTGTCTGGCTCGGTGACCAGGGAGGAAGGCACTTCCTCGTAGGTGAGGAGTAGACCGGACAGCCGCGGGGGAAGGGTGTCGTCCGAGGAAGAAGCACAGCCAAGGGAACGGTGCTCAGGGTCCCGCCTCCACGAGCCCTGCTGTGGGCACTTGGTTGGCCTGTGTCCGTGACCGCGACCCGTGACCTGCCCACGCTCTGCGACCAGCTCCCCACTCCCTGGGTCACGACCCCCTGCTGAACAGTGCCACCCGCACGGGCTGCTGCTCGCGTCAGTTCTTGAAACTCTGGCCTTAGCTTCACAGGTGCTTTGAACTGGGATCTCATGTCTTCGCCTGACCTCCTGACCTTTACAGTTTTTGTCTTGGATTTTTAAAATTATTTGTATCTTGATCTCTTCCTTCCCCACATTGGAGTGCGAGGTTTGTGAGGTCCGAGTGACCCTGTCCGCTTCATCTGCCATCATCGCCCTGGTCCCCGGGGCCTTGGCGTAATGGGTTCTCAGAAGAATAAAGATAAAACAGAAGAAAAGAAAAAGATCTGTCACGTGATGGTTATCAACGTCAGATCCTGCAGGACGGTTACTGGTCTCGCAGCAGCTGTTCCCTGTGGACTCCGACCCTGTTCCTTTGCTCCTTTACTTCACTCCTTACAGCCTTCTGAGGCTCGGGTCCCGTGGTCCCCGTGAGGACGCGGGGACTTCGGTGGTGCACACAGGGTAGCCGTGCTCGGGAGAGCTAATTACTGTGTCTCTGTACATTTCAGACGTTTTGACGTCAGGGCCCTGATTTTGTCTGCACTTCTGCACACGGCTCCCTTTCCCCATGCCCCGTGGGATCCAGACACACATTTGCTTTGGATGCAAGCCTAGTGTCTTTCAGTCTGGGGGCACAGATGAGTTTATGGACCCCCCGAAGGGGATAAGGGAGAGGTCGGCGGGCCTCTGAGAGCTGTCTCTGGGGCTGCTGGCAGTCATGTTTGGGCAGCACCATCTGTTTTAAACGGCGCTCCCCACGTGAGTCCTTGGTGGGGGGTGACCCTGTGGCAGCTGGGTGCCCGGCCAGGAGCTGACTGTGGGGTGCGGCAGCCAGTCCCGCAGCTCAGCTGCCGGTGAGAGGCGGACTTGGCCTTCAGGTCCGGGTCTCTGGCCTTGCTGCCTGGGGTGCTTGCAGACAGCCCCTCCTCCTCCACATCCTCGTGTTGTGTTTGCCCAGGGTTTCTGGGGTGGGACTCCGCTGTGTTCAGGTGTTTTGTTTTGGGCAATATGCTTCCCCGCAGTTCGTGCGGCTTGTTGAAACTTGCTGTATAATTTAGAGAGCAGATGGGCCTCGGATTCTTGCCCCAAAACGGAGCAAGCAGTTCTCTTATATCTTGCCCCAGAATGTACCTGTTGGGTTCAGTCGCGCCTTCCCAACCGCAGCCCGTGGATGTTCTGGGCTGGGGGGCTCTGGTCGTCCTGTGCTTTGTAGGGGTGGCAGTGTCCCTGGCCTCTGCCAGTGGCACCTTCCCAGCTGTGACAACCACGACGTCTTCAGGTGTTGCCAGATCCACACAGTTGCCCTGGTCGAGCGCCTCTGGGTTAAATGAAGGAACAGGTTCTGTAAATTTCCGAACGCCGAATTCAAGGCAGGGTGGGCCTTGAGAACAGGGAGAGCTCACTGGCGGCGGAGACTGGGCACAGCCCCGGCCACCGGCTGTGACGGCCCTGCCACCGCTCAGTCGCCCCAGTGCCTGCTCTGGAGTTCCTGATTTTGCATTAGTCTAAGGAAATATTTAATGTAACATTGCCTGTTAATAGGACTTCCACCACAGATTTACGTTTTCATTGCTTTATGAAAGATTCTGCAGCATATTCACTACCATATGATGAATAATTAAAACTGAATTGTACTTGTCAAAATAAATGAATACCCACATTTGGAAATAGAGGAATCCCTGATTTTTTTACCACATGGTTCAGTGCTTATTACTTTAATTTGTGGCACTACGTAGGGACTCAGAATTGTTATTCAGAGGTAGAATGTTCATGCTGAGTGTATTTTGTTGACTCGAGATAGTAGAAGGTGCCCATTAAACTTAAAGGCTACATGTTGGTTTGTCGCCTACTCGGGATGAAACTCTAGAAAATCCTCCGAGGGAGCCTCATGGATTCATAAGTGAGATTTTATTAAAGTGACAAATTTATACATTATTTATATTAAGGCTTTGGTGATGGGAGCCTGAGGAAGCTTCCGGAAGAAGAATGGGAGCATCTTGGCCGTTCAGAATGTCCTCCTAGTTTATCTTCACGTAACTTGTTCCACGTACCATGTGGGATGGGAGCTGCAGCCTCTGCCCCACTCCTGCAGGCCGCAGAGAGGCAGGAATTGGGTGGAAAGGAGGAAGCGGGAAGGCCGGCTTGCCTCGGCGCCCCGCCCTCGTGGGGAGGGCGTGCAGAAGGAAGCCAGTGTTTCGTTTTCAGCCGAGCCGCGTGCCTGAGCATGGCCAGCGTCTTCCGTTTGTACTGCTTTTTATTATTGTCAGAAGTGACCGACAGGCCCATCCGAGCGTCTGTGTGTGGGGCGCCCGGAGGACGTGGCTTTATTTCCCTCCGTGAGCCCCGAACGTGCTGCTGTCTTGGTTTCCGGCTCCTTCTTCCATCTCCCAAGCGCCTCTGGCAGCTCGTCGCGCAGACCCAGCGTCTGTGCCTTGCTGAGGTCTTCCTCCAGCTGCCGAGTGCGTTTCTGCTTTTTCTCCGCAAGATTCAGAGTTCTCCCTGCACGGCTCCCTCCCTTTTCATGTGGAGACCGCAGACACATCGCTCACCTCTCCTGTCCTGCGCTCCCGCTTGCGCTGCGTAGAGTGATGGAGGACAGAGAGCACGCAGGCTTCCTCTCTGTCCCGCTCGTGCCCCAGCTGGGCCATTTTTCCACATAATTGTCCCTTTCTTCCCAGTTTCCTCTGCAGCACACAGTTCGGGAAACTAAAGCACTTTCTGTTTCTTGCAGATTCACGCTGTGCTGCAGACCTTCTGGCGAGCACCAGCCAGAGCCCTCGGAAGTCTTGCAGGTTCACCCAGGGACAGGCGTCGTCCGCCGCGGGGCCCAGGGAGAGCAGGCCGTTCGGGAGCGTGGGCTTCTCACCTTATTCTCGTGTCCAAGGGCCCAGCGAAAGTCTGTCTGTGGACGAAAGGAAGACTAACAACATTTCCCCCAAAGCATTAAATTTAATAGGCTCTGCATCTAAAATGTACTGCTCTTGGGCAGAATGCGAGCTACGTGCAGGCTGGGGCCCAGTGTGATAAAGTGATTTCGCACTGTCAGTCTTGACTCACGGGTAAGACAACCCAGTGAAGAGACATCCACTGAAAATGTACACGGAGACAGTGTGCTTTGTAACCGTGCAATAGGACTAAGGACAAGGATGGTTTTTTAAAAACTGAAACAGTTGTGCCCAAGTGCTCCCTCCCTCCCCTGGTGCCTGCCGGACTCCCGCGCTGAGCCCTGCAGCCAGACCGGGCGGTTCTCCCCCGGCCGCTGGGTGCGGCCGCTGGCCCAGGTCCCGTTGGCCTCTCTTTGGAAATGACGTTCCTACTTACACTCAGAACACATAAGGGAATACTTCTCTCTGCTCCTAATTTTTCTCTTTACACCTGCTTTTTACGTATTTTGCTCTGACAGCTCTCTGACTCTTCCTAAAATCCCAGGGTAGCCCACAGGACGGGGACTTGGTCCGTGGAGGAGAGTCGAAGGGGAGCCTGTGTGACGCTGGCCCCTGCAGCCTCCGTGTTCCAGGGGCAGGTCCGTTAGCTGCTTCCTTCTGTGAGCACTGGCGCCGAAGACTGAGTACCTCTGCTGTGCAAACCGCTTCATCGGGAGGGACCAGCGTGGCTCTTCCCCGTGTTCCAGAAATGCCGTCCCCGGAGGCTTCTTCAAGGGGCTGTTGGTGAGGGCGGCCCGCAGGGGTGGCTGCCACCGCCACGCCCACGCGGTTGGCTTGGCGTGAGGCGTGTAGATAGCAAGCCTCGGGCTCTCCGGTGCTGAAACCAAAGATGAAATTGCAGAGTTATTTTTATGGCCCTTCAAAGGCAAGCAAGCTGCCATGCCATCCACTTTGTGGTTACAGAATTTGAGAGGGAACCCAATTAAGAATTAAATGCATTTGTTGGCATGGGTCCGTCGTGTCTCAAGGAGACAAAGCTGGAGCCAGGGGGAGTTCTCTTTCGGGGATGCAGCGCTTCTGAGGAGTGAACTTGGCCTGCGTCTGAAAGATAGCATTCAGCCCGTGCCTGGCTTCTGTGCAGACGTGATGGTGGGGCAGGAGGTGTCGCTCGGCAGCCAGAAGAGGGGCCGTTCCCTGAGGCGGCCCTACCTTCCTCCTCAGGAGCGAGCAGGCTTCTCCGAATCAAGCTGTGTGTCTAAAAGCAGCGCAACTGTCTCCTGTCCTCGTAGGAAGGGGACTATTTCAAAGTGCCATTTTCCTTCCTAACAAAGAAATTCACTCTGCACACAATCAGCAATTTCACAGCTGGTTTGTGAAATCCTGAAATGATGTATACAAATCAAGGAAGGGGAGATTCACTTGGAATGAAAGGGGTGCTTGAATCACATCCCAATTTATGATATAATATAACACTGGCTCGTGCTTCTGCAATATTATCAACATGCTGTGTTTGTTAGACGAGACAATCCTCTCTCATCCACAGCTCGGGAACTTGGTGGGAAAGTGCCAGTTTGAGAGCCTGGACAGGCAGGATGGGATGGAGCGGTGTGTCCTGACCCATCTCTGCTTGTCTGCTCTTAAACTTGACCGTGATGACCCCCCTCGGAAACATTCCTCAGTAGCTCTGGTAACCTAAGGTGACCTCTCGTGTTGTTGGAGAGAACTGCATTTTCTTGCCTATGTTGGCGAACCTACCTCTCCGCTGGTTTTGGCTCTGCCACCCGGAGACCGTGGGGCCACGGCTTTCCGTCTCACACAGAACCGTCTGCAGGTGTCTCTGTGGTAGGCGAGCCCGTGCCTGGGACTGGTGCCGTGTGGGCTGCAGCGGGAGCAGGGGTGAGAAGTGGTCGTGTTCTGAGGGTGCACCAGCAGTCCTTGGGAGCTGCGGTCCAGAGGATGGGTCAGGGATGGAGGGGGCCGCGGGAAACAGCGGAGTCAATGTTTGGGGCCTGAACAGTTTCCCTCTGTGCTCAGGACGGTGTGTTGGGGTTGAAGCCCCGTCGGATGTCCGTTCCAGACGGTCCACTCTGCAGGGAGGGGTGTTCTCTGAGCCCAAGAGAATGTTAGACAGGCTGCCTTTAAAGCATGTGGTTTAAGGTTCAGTGATTACAGTTGACATTCAGTGTAATGTTGGGGTAAGGCGTACAGCGTGGTGATGAGACATTTGCATACTTATGAGGTGGTCACCCATCTGACACCATGTGTAGCTGTCACAGTGCTGCGGACCCGTCCCTGTGCGGTGCTCTGCCTCCCCACGGCTGCTCTCGTATCCGGAAACATGTGCTCCGTCTCTTTCACCTTCTCACTCGTCCCCCTAACCCGCTCCCATCTGGCAACATCAGTTTGTTCTCTGTATTGATGAGTTTGTTTCTGTTTTGTTTGTTTGTTTATTTTGTTCTTTAGATTCCACATATAAGTGAAATCTTATGGTGTTTGCCTTTCTCTGTCTGACTTACTTCGCTCAGCACAATACCCTCTGGGTCACCCATGTGGTTGCAGATGCCAAGATTTCATCTCTCTGTGGCTGAGCCGTGTTCTGCTGTATATCCGCCACATCTTCTTTGTCCCTCGGCCGTGGGTGAGCACCTGGGTGGCTTCCATCCCTTGGCCGTTGTAAATGACGCTGTGATTCCATAGGGTGCAGGTGTCTTTTTGAATGAGTGGTCTGGGTTTCTTCGGGTAAATACCCAGAAGTGGCTTTAGTCAGGCCTTCTATTGCCAAGCAGGGGTTTCCATTTCTCTCCACCCTCCTGCTCCCACTCGAGAGAGCAGTCCTGAGTGTTCATTATGGGTCAAGATGAAAGACAATGCTCAGCGTTACTTTTTAAGCCTAAGAACCTTTGCATTTTGCATATCCAGTATCACCAGTATTTAGGTGAGTATGATTCCACAGGACTTGGAACGAGACAGTCTTGATAAATTACTGGGGGAAACATTTTCAGTGCAGAGATAGGACACCCCAGCTAATACCACTGAATGTTAAGCTCTGCTGAGAGCAGGGATTTGACTCTTTCATAGGGTAGCTTCGTATAATAGGAACTCAGTTCATGTAGGTTGAGCTATTGTCAAATCACAGTCCGAGTCTCTAAGTGGATTTGTTGTATAAATTAGATTCGCATTAATGTGCGATCTGCCTACATCTCTCTCTCTACCTTTACCTGGATCTGCACATCTACCTGGGGGGGAAATAAGCATCTTGTCTTGAAAACCTCAGACCTTTCTAAGATAGTTTGTACTTCCTTTATCTCCTTCCTCAGCCATGTGAATGCAAATGACATTCTGTATGAAGTTAAAATGTGTGGGGCGCAGCAGACAGGAATCTCTGGGACATTTCAACCTTAAACTCTCATCTCCAGGGTAAGAAGCAGTGGCTTCTTTCTTGTTTTATGTGCAGAGAGGAAATTAGGTGTCTAATTATCGTGTGATAAACAGGTGTCTCCACCTCCCTGCAAGGCGGCAGGAAGATGTTGGTGCCGTGGTGACAGAGGAGCGGTGGGGACCGGGGCGGGGTGTCGGAGGCACGAGGCGCCCTGACCGTGGCAGAGCGCGGCATCTTGGACACAGAGACCCAGGGGGTGCCCGGCGCGGGTGCGTCCTCTGGACTCGCGCGGTTTTCAAAGGTGCGCCCTTCCAAAGGGCAGAAAGTTATAGGGCTTTTACAGTAATTCTCGCCACCTAAAGATCCCACCGACAAAATAAAGGTTTAAATCACAATATAAAATCGGTTTAAGAGTGCTTTGAATGCCAGCTGTAAAGGCTTCCAGTCGATTCATCAGAGTTTTCCAGATTTGCTGTGAAGTGCCAAGTAACTTCCCAGAATACCCACGAAGCTTTGTAATTTTTGTCTAAAAAGAATGTAGGACAGGCCTTTCCTTAGTTTTATTTTTAATTTTCTATCAGGAGAAATCAAATCATCTGTATAAATCATATTGTAGCATAATGTCACCTGATGTTAAATATTTTGATGCTTTAACAATAAAAACCAGAAAGATTACGTTGCCATTCTAAAAAGATTGCACTAAAAGAAAGAAAGACGCAAGTTAGATTCACCCTCTATGTGCTGCTGACCCAGCCCCACGCGTGCGAAACTGCACCTTCCGGGCCCTCGGTCCGACCAAAGCCGCCATGCGAGCCCTGGCGTGGCCCAGACAGAGAGTGCGGGTGTTGTTCCCGTCCGTGGCTCTCGTCTCCAGCCCCCGCCCCCACCGTGATGCAGGGCTGCAGGGGCCCAGCGAGTTCCAACCTGTGTCGAGAGGTGTGTCCTCAGCAGTTGGGACGGGGTGCTTGGTTCGAAGTGAACACGGAGTCGTTTTTGGGTGAAGGAGCAGTTACGTGGAGAAATGAATGCATTGGCCTGATCCTCAGAACATGATTAGCAATACATTATCTTTAAGCTTGTATCTTATTTTATGTTTAAAAATAGCTGTGTGTCCAATTTTAACTTTCTCTGACGGGCTGTCTTCATCTTGTCAATCAAAATACAGTCTAGTCCCAGCCTTTTGGTGTTTCACAGGCTTCTTTTGAAACCTGGCTTTGGTCCCTATAGTTAGAATTACTTACTCAGTTAGAATTAGTATATTAATTTTTTTTAATATGCAGGACCTCATCTATTACTCAGCTCAACTAATTATCTAATTAACCTTGCACTCGGAGAAGGTAGTTTCCTAATTAGGTTGTGTGTGTATCACAAGGCCCTCAGAACAAGTGGGGATTGAAGCTGCTCTCATCCCTCTTTCCCCTTCCTGCCCTTCTCTCTACACCTGTCAAATCCTTTCACGCTCATGTGTAAAAGCTAGTAATCCAGCAAGCAGGCTCTTTCCCCATTTACCCAAAAGACTTAAGTATTCACGTCACAGAAAACCTTGCACCTGGGCATTTATAGCAGCTTCATTCCTAACTGTCAGAAACTTGGAAGGAGCCGAGCTGTCCTTCAGCAGGTGACAGATAATGAACTGTGACATGTCCGGACAGTGGAGTATTACTCAGCGCTCAACAGAAACTAGTGACCGAGCCCGGCAGAGCCAGGGAGGAACCGTCCGTGCACATCGCCACGTGGGCGGTCAGCCTGACAGGCCTGCATGCACCGCGTGGTTCCAATCGATGACATTCTGGGAAAGGCCACGCTGGGGACAGTCACAGTCAGGGCCTGGAGCTGCAGGGCAGGCTTGTTTACGGCAAGTTCTCAGAATTGATGGCAGACTTCACTGGGAAGTTATACAACTTGCATTTTAAACACTGCTTCTTCCTTAAAGCCCCCGGCCACGCAGCGGCAGCAAGGGGCTGCTGATTTTGAGCGCAAGTGGCAGGACTGACGTTCTCATTCAGAGTTGTCCGCTCTTTCCACTCACCCCAGAGCGAGGGTCGGGGTAGATGTGGTCAGCAAACCTTTTTTAAATAAAACGTTTTATCAGGGAGACCTGAAAATAGCACAAAGACTTGCCCATTTGGTGACTTTCAGATAGCCGCTTGGTCCAGCTGCAGGAGGGAACAGCTTGGGTCCATAATCACTTTCAAAGTATTGTCGGTATTATCCCTCACACCTGGGTTTGGGCTAAGCCGCCCTTGATGTGTCCTTGACCCTTCATTGCATTCACTGCAAATTGAAATCTAGAAATCCCTCCAATGTCCTGGTATTGAACGGTAGCCTGCAGTAGTGATTTGGAAATCTCAGATGCATACAGATGCATTGTTAGTGCCTATTACTGTAGAATAAAAAACTTTGTAATCAAACACTAATTACTTTTGCGATTAGGAGGAAAACAAAAATCCATATCAATTTAGGTTATTATGGCCTGCATTATATCTGCTCATGAATAATCTGTTTTAACCATTTATTAAATTACAAATACATTTTTATAAATCTGGCTGACATTTAGATATTTTATAAAACACAATAAATGCCAGAGCAAATCGAATTAAGAAAGCTTGTAACATGTTCTCCTACCAGTTAGAAAAGAACCACGGCCATACACGGTTCTGGACTGTATCAAGAATAAATCCGATCACAGGCCAGAGAATAAATTTTTTTCTTTTTCGTGCCGGGGGCTTTGACCTTTATGTTGATAGCTGTTTTTTAACAGCTTCACCTTGTGTTTTATTCCTTTTGATTTGAGAGAAATTTGATTGTCAGCCTTGAGCAGAAATCAGCAGCAGCCAAAGGAGACGAGTCAGCTGGGGACTGAGGCGGCTGTCTGCACGCACTGTGACGTCTGGGTGGCTGGCGCAGGTGCCCCACAGAGCCCTCTCCTCGGGCTCCAGGCTGGAGCCCACCTCCAGCTTCTGATGCTCTTGCATTTTTTGTGCCCCTGAGGCCACCAGACGTGTGATTCTGGACACCCCTTCCTGTGTTAAAAAAAAAAAATGTCTGAGCTATTTGATAATAACTAAATGTAAATATTCACTTCTACTTTCCACAGATTAGCCACCCACTGGACAGAAACCACCAGAAACATCCCACTGGGGTCTGAAGAGGGATGTGGTGGGAGCCTCCCGATCTTAGTCACACTGGTGTGCGTGTGTTTTATTCTGTCCGAACAGGAACGGAGCGCCTTCGTGTCAATGTCCTCTGTGAAGGAAACGCCGTGGGGGGTCCGTGGGGTGGCGCGGTGGGCTGCTGGCCTGCGCTTTGTGAACCGGTGAGTGATCTGGCCATGCAACGGGAGACTGACTCACTGCAGTTACGGTGTGGGGAAGCCTTGGTGGGAGTCGGCTGGGGTACTTAACTGGAGTGCTCGCAGCACTTATTTTTGGAAGGCAGTCTGTTTGCTAGACTCATTCTCCTGTGTGGGACTCCGA
This sequence comes from Micronycteris hirsuta, assembly GCA_004026765.1. NCBI lineage: Eukaryota > Metazoa > Chordata > Mammalia > Chiroptera > Phyllostomidae > Micronycteris > Micronycteris hirsuta. The sequence continues at coordinate 30,793 of PVJI01007812.1, read as the reverse complement.
GAGCCGGCCCGTCGTGATTAGCTGCAGCTCCCATGCAGCGTTCCTCCCTCTCCGTCCGTCTTCTCGCTGGAAGAGCCCAGAGGACAAAGAGCCCGCCACTCTGCACCTGTAGACGCGCAGGATATAGTCACCTTGCCCCACAGGGAGGCGCAGCGGGTGAAACTTCGGGTGTCATGGGCATAAGCTCATCAGTCCATCTAGGGTTGGACTTGTCCCTGACGATGCCAAGCACACAGCACGTGCTCCATTGACACGTGAGAGTAGACGCGGGGGGCAGGGTTTTGAACAGCACTGTGCCCTTTCAGTGACACGTGTCCCCGGCAGCGCCAGTGCCAGCCTCAGGAGCCACCTGCAAGTGGGGGCTCTGCTCAGCTGTAACTATAGCTCCTGCTGCTGCGGGAGGCGTTGTCCTGAACATCTTCCGTGTGAAAAGTCCTCGCTCTTCGTACCGACAGGTGTAGGTCCCATGCACTGGTACAGCTTTCCTGTCAGTCCACAGCTTCTCAGGGCACAGCCGTGACATAAATCTGTGGTCTTATTAAAAGGTAACAGTTTTATTGGGGTATAATTTACCTATCATTCAATTTACCTGTTAATGTGTGCAATTTAATGGTTTTTACTATATTCACGGTGAATGATCATTATATTGATTCATCGCCACAGTCAATTTTAGAATATTTTCTTTGCTGCCCCCTAAAAACCTGGCACTCGCCAGCGCGCACCGCTCTCTTCCCCGACTCGGCCACCCAGCCTAGACCTTCACTCATCCACTTCCTGTCTCGGTCGATTTGCCGGTTCTAGACATTTTGTATCAGTGGAATCAGAAAGTATGTGGGCTTTGTGATCAATGTCTTTCAATTACTACAGTATTTTCAAGGTTCATCCATGTCATGGCATGTGCCAATGATTTTTAGTGCGAGAGTGTTCCATTGCGTGGACACACATTGTATCCCATCCTTTGTTCGTCGAGGGACGGGAACCCATGCTCCTTCACCGTCGGCTCTCCACGGCCTCCCTCCCTTTCCCCAGGGCGCGCCCTGACCGCAGGAGGCACGGGGCCCCGGCAGTGGGGAGGCCAGCAGGCTCGGTCAGCGCGAGCTCCGAGGGCGGCTGCGAGCTAAAATGTCTGTGTCCCAGAGGCCGGGATTCGGCCTGGCTGTGGCCCCTGGGACGTGTAGTTGGCAAACAAGCCTGAGGGGGGCTCTGGACGTCCCCTCGGTCAGCCCTCAGCTTCCACCACACTACCCGAGTTGCAATAAGAGAAGAAAAGTGTTTTCATCAGGTTTTCAGAGTAGATTAGATCCTTGGGCTGCTGTGTGACAAGTGTATTTATTATAACAATAAAGTATCACCTTTGGATTATTTCCTTTTTAAAAGCATAGATTATGGCACCTTTAGTTGAGTGCTATTAAATTTTCTGTAAATCTAGATTACTTATTAACAGGTGAGATGCACAGCAATGTTAGAAAAAAATCATTGGTGACATGACCGTTGGTTGCAGTGTAGGGGGACTTGGGAGCCTCGACAGCAGGTAGAAAATGCATCTTACAAAATAGTTTTTTAAGCCCAGTTTTGTCCATCTGTTAGTTTCATTGATCACCTCAAATTAAATTTATTTTATGGCTTATGTAACAATGATATACTTTGTTATTATGCTAGATGTTACGAATTTTCTGTTACTGTAGTATACCATATACTTAAACAATTATAAATATCTCATTGGAAGAGTTGGTTGGATTATTAATCTGCACTGTTCACACTCAGTGACGCCTGTGTAGAGCTGGGTTCTGTTAGTCCCGTTTTGATTCCACATGACCCTGGACACTGGCTGGGGTTAAGGGGCACCAGTTAGCAGCAAGACACTTACTGTCTTCCTGCTTGGATTCACAACATAATTTATGTGAAACACTTTGGCCTTGGCGATTAGGAAAACGATGAAGGCAGAGTCAGCTTTGTCACACCGTGTGGTCCAAGCCAGCAGAGAACGTGTCGCGCACGCTGCACAGTCCCGGGACGTTTATGTCGCGGGAGCGAGTGCGCGGCCTGGGCCCCCACGGCTCTACAGCGGGCAGCTCAGAGCCGCCGCGTTTCTTTCTGAGGGATCACCTGTTGGGGTGCGCATTTCTGAAATGTCGGAGATGCTGTAGAAAGAGGGGGGGGCGGTGGGAAATGTATGCGGGTACGTATTTATTCATAGACAGCTTACTGAGGTGTGACTGGGGGCCTAAAAGATGAGGCAACTAGGAAGAACGGCATTTCCGTTCCCTGTGTGCAGGAAGAACCGTTTATGGGACCGTTTCCTGAGGGCCGCCGTGGCCTTGACTTCGTGTTATGCTCAGAGCCATCAGATGTTTCCATGTTTTGTCACTTGAGAAGGAGCTGTTGGAGTGGGGCACCGTGACCATGAAGAGCCACAGCTGTCAGTGCTAGAAATTTCTGCCTCTGCGTGGGGCGGTCGGCAGCCCAGCGTGGCGGTCCGTGTCAGGGGTGCGCCCTGTTCAAAGAAAGGGGAGGGACGCTTGACAGCCGAGATCAATGGCTCCTATCTGGAAATGAACTGAAAGTTATTTCATGATAGATTTGCTTCAGGCAAGACTTCAAGAATGATTTTGCTTTTCTTTCCTTTTTTTTTGGTTGGTCATGACTTCTTCATGTATCAATTTGCATATTTTTTCGCGTGAACGAACTTCTGGATGTCTGAGTCCAGGTTCTCTGCGCCCCTCTGCCAGCGCCTGCTCCCCAGGCCGGAGTTCCGTGCTCTTTGTCTAGGCCAGTCCGCACCTTATACCGATACTTTCATAAAAGTATTCCTGTGACTCTCCTTTTCTAAACTGAAATATGTATGATATACAGTGAATACGATCTTTTTACAGTGTATAGTTCAGTGGTTTTTAGAATATTCACAAGGCTATGTAGCCATCACCACTATTGAGTTCCAGATTAGTGTCAAAACCAAGAGAAACCTGGGTCCCTTACTAGCCACTCAGTGTTTGCCCCTCCCTTAGCCCCTGAAAATCGTGAATCCACACTCTGTTCTGTGGATTTGCTTCTTCTGCACGTTTTATATGGATGGCACAATGGAGTGTGTAGGGGGTTGTGCCTGGCTTTTCACTCAGTGCGATGCTTCCAGGAGCATCTCTGTGTTGCAGTGAGTATCAGCACTTTATTCCTTCTACGTCCATTATATGGATGGACAACAGGTTGCTTATTCATTCATCAGCTGTTGGACGTTAGGGTGTTTTCCATTTTTTACTATTACGAATAATGCTGTTTACGAGCATTTGTGTTTGAGTTTCTGGGTGGACATGTGTTTTTATTTCTCTCAACTCTGCATGCAGGAGTGGAATTACTGGGTCATAAGGGACTACGATGGACTTCCTGGGGAACGATCAGCAAAGCTGCTTTTCCAGCAGCGGCACCGTTCTGTCCTCCCACCAGCCACGTAGAGGGTTCTGATCGCTTCCCATTCTTGCCAACCCTTGTTATTGCCTGCCTTTTTATAGTAATCTCAGTGGGTGTGAACTAGTATCTAATGTGGGTTTTTAAATGTATTATTTTTTATTGAATTTATTGGGTGACATTGGTTAATAAAGTTGCATAGGTTTCAGTGTGCAGTTCTAACGTATCAGCTGTACATCGTGTTGTGTGCTCTCCTCCCCAAGTCCAGCCTCCTTCCATGACCTTCCTCGTTGCGGTTTTGATTTGCATTTCCCTACTCACTGGTGACTTAAGCAACTTTTCATGTTCTTGTCGTCCATTTGTATTAGTTCTTTGGAGGAATGTCTATTTGAATCCTTTGCCTGCCTTTTGTTTTAACTGTTTTATTTTTTTTTTATGGTTGGGTTGAAGGAGTTCTTGATATACTCTAAATATAAAATTTGAATTCTCTGACATGTTTTTTCAAGATTATTTTAGCTACTTAGAGCCCCTTGCATATTGATAGGAATTTTAGGACCACTTATTAATTTCTGCAATGAAATCTGTTAGAATTTTGATAGGGATTTGCATAGAATCTGTAGATAAATTTGGACTTTGCTATCTTAATATTGAGCCTTCTAATTCATGAACATGGGCTGTCTCTCCATTTATTTAAATCTTTGATTTTTAATGGTATTTTGAAATTTCCTGTATAGAAATCTAGTACTTTTATTAAGTTTATTTCTAAAGATTTTATTCTATTTGATGTGATTTTAAATGAAATTGTTCATTTACAGATTGTTCGTTGCTAGTGTATAAAATGCAACTGATTTTTATAATCAAAGGACCAATTTTTTGTTTCATTAATTTTCTCTGTTGTTTGTTTTTCTTACTTGGTTTATTTTCTCTCAAATCTTTATAATTTCTTTCCTTCTGCTAACTGTAGCTTTAGTTTGTTCTTTTTTCCTGTATGTTAAGGTGGAAGCTTGAGTTATTGATTTGAAATATTTCTTTTTTTTAATGTAGGCGCTCACAGCTATGCATTTCCCTCTAAGCGCTGCTTTAGCTGCACCCTGTAACTTTTGGCATATTGTGTCATCATTTGTATTCATCACAAATTGCCCATTTGCTTTTTTAGGCTGCTTGCTTATATACAAGTGATTTTTTATTTTCTAAATACTTGGAAATTTCCCAAATTTGCTTTTGATCTTACTAATTTTATTTCATTGTGATCAGAGAACAAATGTTTATGATTTCAGTTCTTTTAAATGTCTGAAATCTGTTTTATGACCTTGCATATGCTGTAGCCTGTACTGTATATACAGCATATGGACACTTAGTAGTCTAACTTAGAAAATATGTCTGTTTGTATTTTAGAAGAATATGTATTCTGTAGTTATGGAGTGGAGTGTTTAATAGATGTTCGTTGTTCTAGTTTGTTTATAATGTTAAAATGGTTTATGTCGTTGTTGATCCTCTAATATTTTTCCATATTTGAAAGAGGGATATTGAAGTCTCCTGCTATTATCGTTGAATCGTCTACTCCTCCTTTCAATTCTGTCAGTTTTCCTTTGTGTATTTGGGACTCTATTGTTAAGTGCATATTTGTTTACAGTTACTAAATTTTCCTTATGGATAGCCTAATTTTTCATTATAAAATTTCCTTCTCTATTTCTAGTAACATTTTTAGCTTAAAGTATTCAAATCTGGCATTAGTAATGCTGATCCAGCTCTCTCTGGTTACCTTTTGCATGATTTATATTTCTCCATTCTTTGACTTTTAACATATATGTACCTTGGAATGGAGAATGTTTCACTTGTGAGCAGCATGTAGTTGGATTACATATTTTTTCATCTATTCTGCAAATCTCTGCCTTTTATTTGAATTGTGTAATCTATTTAGTACATTCAATACTATTATTGATAAGGTGTGGCTCCTATATGCCTTTTTATTATTTGTTTTTTATGTGTGCTGTGTCTCTTTTGTGTGTGACTCTTCTTGTTTCTCCATTTCCTTTGACATCCCTGCAGTCCGGGCCTTCAATGGCAGGGACTCAACAGAACTCCTGGTTTAAGTAAATGTCGTCAACACACAGTGGAGTTTAGGGATGCCAGGTATTCAATATACCAAACAAAATTGGAATTGCAGGGTTTTTTGTCCTTTCTCAAATTTTTTTTTTATTGTGGAAACTAATTCAGATTTTTAAAAACATTCTCGTGGACCAAATAAGCTGTATCTGTTAGGCGAATGGAGCTAAAGAGGAACCGCCTGATGCCTCTGTGTCCCGCACGTGTAGGGTGTCGGGACTGACTCCGGCCCAGCAGGCTTGTGTTCCTGTTGTCTTCGCCGCTAGCATGCGTCCTGCCTGCCTTTAAAATAGGACGAAACAGCCATAGTAAAAGCTTACTCATTAAACACTTTGGATTATTCATGCCACTGTCTCTTTTCACCTTAACTTCTATTAAAGGTGTCAGGGGGAATGTGTGAGAATCTTATCAGGTGACAATTAAATACTCTGAGAGCCTCTCAGTGTTAGAGTGTCTGGAGCCAAGTGCGTGGATGGGAAACACACGCTCTCTCGAGGGCCAGTTTGGTGAAGCGGGGAGAGTGTGGGAGCAGCGAGCGGCCCAGGAACCGGCTTCTGCCTGGCCCCAGCTAGTGTACTGGGCGCTCTCCCACTCACACGGACTTGCATGTCCCCCTCACAGAGCGGAAGGTTCTCCCTTGGCACCTGTGAGGTCCCCGATGTGCAGGTCAGGCTGCCCGACTGAGGCTGCTGCCGGGCACGTGGGAGCCACTCAAGCCGTATGCTGCTGTCTTCAGTGCAGCATGTCTGAGGGTGGACAGAGCAGGGTGCCCGTCACTCACTGTCCTAAAAGAAGTGTCCCCTGTGACTTACACAGTTCCCGGAGAGACGTTTACAACATCATATAGAGAACCGTTTCACGCATTAAGGGCAATGTAGCCCAATCTCCCCTCATTTAAATGCCAAGAGAGTATGAGTCGGCAAGCAGGCCCCACGTGCATGGACAGGTCTTCCCCGGGTAAATCAGCCCTGCATTTTTCTTAGAGGTAAAGTTTGCTGTGCTGAAGCTCCCTCACCCTGGGTTAAAAGAACAAATGCAGATTGCATATCTCCAAGGCGGTTTCCTGGAAGTCTGTGATGAACCCCTCAGGTCCAGCCCAACCCCTTCTGCCTTTCCATTTGCAGATATCCTCCTTTGATGTGCCCTCCTTTGTTGTCTGTCGCCCGATGAGGACCTGTGCACAGTAAATGAAAACCACCCTCCATGTAACATGCCCAGAAAGACAGTAAAAGCCTGTCAAGGCAGGGGTCGGGCGCTCTCTCCTCTGGAGAGAGTGGCCTAGGCATTCCAAGCCACTCTCGGGCCCCCTCGCTCTCCAGCCCGCTCACGGACCCCCGCTCTTTCCAGCCCGCTCCTGGGCCCCTGCTATTTCCAGGCCGCTCCTGGGCCCCCACTCTCTGCGGCCCGCTCTTGGGCCCCTTGCTCTCTCCATCCCGTTCCTGCGCCCTTTCTCTCTGGTCCTCTCTCTGAGTCAGAGGGGGTTTCCGTGTAGTCCCCGCATCCTTTGCCCCTAGACTTCACGTGTGGAATTACTTACACATCGGCCACCGCACACGGACTCTGCGGGCAGGATCCGCGACATCAGGCTGCATTCCCGCTTCCCCCCAGCACACTCCGCTTCACCCTACACTGTCCTTTTCAGTTTTCCTGTCGTCAGCTGCAGCTGGCCTCTGACCTGATCCGTCCACCTCTGCTTGCTGCCTCTAACCGTGGCCTCGTTTGCACCCCAGTGGCCTCTTCATCACCTGTGGGACCTTGGGTGTTCCTTGGTATTTTAACTGAAGTTTCCACGGATCTCTGTATATGGGAGAGTCTTGTAGCCCTTCACGTAGGACTTGCTGTTTCTCTGCTCCCACTTGGTTTCTATCACCCTGTAGATATAAAAGGATTGCGATTGAAATGCTCTGAAATGCTCTTGCCGCAAGTGCCCGAGCGCACAAATCTGGTTAGCTCTCCGATGGCAGCAATTCCGCCTGCCTCTCAAAGCTGTAGATGTGTTTTGAAATTTTCACATTTGATTTATAAACAAAAAGTCTCCCTTGACTTTATCCTCCTGTTTTTCACACTTGTTTTTCTTCCTAAAGAATGAAAAATAGCGGTTGAGGGCTGTAGCCTGGAGTGGAAATAGCACAGACAGGGAAGCAGGCTGAATAAAAACCACGCGCACTGCTCCCCCTTGAAATAGTGTCAGTGTCTCGTTGGGGCTGACACAGTTCGGTGACTCTCTAATTGAAGGCTGCTCCCTGCCCCAGACTGCACCTGCCCGGCCTCGCAGCAGCCCCGGGGGCGGTGTGGACTCTGTCCAGAAAGCGGGGTGTCCTGGGTCAGGTTGTTGAGGGATTATTCCCCCCGATTTGAAGTGCTCTTGCCTCTGTCTTTCTGTCAGCCTTAGAGTAGTATTTTGATTTGCAGTTTTACATCGATTTTAATTCACTTCGTTATTCTCTCGGAGCCATGGAGGAGATGTATCAAACGGAAATGTACCTCACAAGAAGCGGGAGGCCTTTCCCTGACACCGGGCCTGGTGGGTTTTCTTTCTACTGATGCTTTCGGTGGTGCTGCGCTCTGCCAGCCTGGTGTGTGTCGGCGGAGGGGCAGGGAGGGCAGAGCGCCCCTTGCAGTGGTCTAACGCGTGCGGGGCACACGCGTGGGAGCAAGCAGCTGCGACCCTCCCAGTCCTCCAGCGGGACAGCTCTTGTGGGCTCCCACGTGCTCCCACGTGCCAATGTCCTCTGCGGTCCACATGGCCCGTCGTTGCTCTGGAAAGGCTTATGCACACTCATAATGCTCCGGAAAACTGCATGGTCAGGTAATTATTGATTAAATTGCTTGTATGAAAAGAAGTTGAACGAATAGGTTTTCTAAGTGATACGTTTCCTTCTTAAGACATGTGGCCCTGCATTTAAAGGGAACAGAACTTCTCAGGTAATCCTTCAATGTCTTTCTGAGGTATGGAATCTGGAAGATTCTTTTTTTTTAATATTATTTTTTTTAAACGTTATTTTTTTTTATTTTTTATTTTTATTTTTAGAGAGAGAGGAAGGGAGGGAGAAAGAAAGGAAGAGAAACATCAATGTATGGTTGCCTCTCACATGGCTCTCACGGGGACCTGGCCTGCAACCCAGGCATTTGCCCTGACTGGGAATCGAACCAGGACTGCTTGGTTCCCAGCCCGCGCTCAATCTACTGAGCTACACCAGCCAGGGCAGGAATCTGGAAGATTCTTAATAAAGGATGTGTATCTGGTTTAGTGTCATTATTTAATAAGTATTTATTGAATGAATGAAGAAAAGTAACTTTAAAAATGGAGGGTTTTTATGATGTGAGAAAAACACTATTTTTAAGCCAAAGGTAAAAGTCAGCAATGAATTTTGTGCAATATTTTTGTTTTTATCTTCTGAGTACATGATAGGGTTGTAATTTCCCCAAAAAGTGAGGCCAAAGAAATGGCCGTGGCCAGTGGCATATGGAAGGCTTGAGAACCACTGCTTAGTTCCTCGTTGCCCCTCCACCGTTGCGGAGATTTAGAAGTGTTTGTTGAAACTCTTTCTCATCTGCTGGAGTAGTTACAGGGAGCAAGCGTGGCCGACCGATTAGACGTAGAGCACAAATGACGAGAAGTTGCGTTAAGGCCCTGGTGTAGATGTTAACCTTGGACTGTAACCTTGCTTCTCTGGAAGCTGCAGGCGTCCTCAGCCAGTTTGTTACAAAGACCTACAGGGAACTCTGCACTCCACTGAGCCAGGAGGAGACCCGTCCTGGGAGACTGGAATTTGTGTGGCGTAGTCCTTGTGATTCCCTGGTGAACGCCGAGGAGATCCCAGGGATTCAGTCCCTTCGAATAACAAAAATTGTGCTTTCTGGAATATTTATGCTTTGCAGTACAAAACATCTTGTCAGTATAAAGAACATGCTTCTTGAAAAAATACATGATTTTTTCTTGATGTTAGAGAAACTGTGTTTTCAGATGAGTGGACCTAAGCCCGGTGTTTTAGGCTGCCCTGGACTTTTGATGGTTGTATCTGCATGTTTCCTTGTACGTGTGTGTGAGGCAGATTATCTTCGTGAGCGTCTTACGGTCGTTGATAGAAGGGAACCAAAGCTAAATGCTGGGGTCACACGCTATTAACCACACAATGAAACTAAAAGCCCCTGGGGAAGGACCAAGCCTGTGCCTTCAGGCCAATACGTCATTTTAAATACAATTGTGTCATGTAACACTTACAAATAAAGTAAACTAATGTTGAGCCTGAAAAGTTAGAAAAGATAAGTCAAATCTGTAAGAGTCATGAAAATAATGAAAAAATTAATAAATGATACAAAACCAAAAAATAGGTAAGTCTAAGAGCTATTACCGGAAAACAAGACATGACTGACTGCTCACAGGTCTCGTGCAGAAAAAACAAGGAAATCACACTCACTGAATTAGTCATTATGACTATAATTGTGTGATATATTGTCGTCAGTAATTTTAAGGGGCTCTGTCAATATAGATGAGATTAAAGATGTGAGAGAAATGGGTGAGTTTTTGAGGAATACACATTAAATAAGTTCATCAAAAAACAATACAATAGATCACACAATAGTTATCCCCTTGCGGTGACACCTGGCTGCCATTGTAATGGACCAGCCACTTCAAATTAATGATAAATGTGTAAATTCATGTGAGAAAACTGTTCAGAACACTGGAACAGAGAAAGTGTGAAGAAGCACCGCCCGAGAGCACCTGGGCAGAGTCTGGCGCGCTGAGCAAACGCCAGCGTGGGCGGTGACTCTGAACCTGATGAACTTGGACCCTGCGCAGTGCCGCTGATGGGCTCAGTGTCTGCGTCCCCTGAGGTTCACAGGTTGGAACCCAGTCCCCACGGGTTCCAACCTGGAGGAGGTGGGTGTTGCCGAGAACATGAGGTGAAGCCCACCTGAGCTCTCATCCCTTCTTCCACGGGAGGCCCCGGGAGAAGCTTCCTACAGTGCAGGACCGGAGAGCATGCGCCCACCCCAGGCCGGCCTGTCTTCGCCAACGAGGAGTGTTCCTACGTGGACGGAGAGTTCGTAGGTCTGGACGCAGAGGCTGGGCTTCCAGGTCTGGGGATGAGCACTGAGCTTGCGTGGCTCTCGCGGTCCCCTGGCCGCGGAGCGCGGGTCACAGCAACAGTGGGAGTTCAGCGAGGCGGGTTATCTTTTTGGTGTGACATACGGCTTCCTTTCTTACATTTGATATCTCAGCATGAATGGTGACAATGATAAATTAATAGATAAAAATAACAGCAGAATATTTGGCCAATTTTCAGTAAGCAGATATTACGCATTCTGATGTTCCAAGTTTTTTCTTCTGTGCAGTCTCTGCGTATTAATTTATGTTTGACAGTGCATTTTGGTTTTGAAAAGGTCATCCCTTTCCAAGACATGTTTGAGGCATATTCCCTACTTAATCAGTTTTACTTGAAAATTTGTAGACACTCGATTTACACTGAACGATTAGAGGAAACAGTCTCTGTGTAGGTTGCTGATGATGTAAGTAGTTGTGATGAACGCAGGAGGCCCCCGTTTCTGAGGAGTACCCCGGCAGCCCTTCCCGGAGCGCGGGAGAGGAGGCACCGCCGTAAGGCCTCGCTCCAGGTGCTCAGCCATCACGTCAGGTGCCGTCCACGCGGCGCAGTGCCCACGCCACTGCCCTTTGAAAGGTTGAATTTCTCCACGGCTGTCTTTCAAGTGCCTAGTAACACAGACTTTTAAAACAAGTCATTCAGGGAGAAGCAGCAGACAGGGAAATCTCGTTGGGGTTGGCACCATGCGTCCCTTCCTCCAGTGCGTCTCGGGGCTTTCTTCCTCCCTTGCCGCCGAACCACCTCTGCCCTGCGGCGTGACCCCCACTCCGCGTGGGTCGCTGTGCCCGGGGGGCGTCGTCCTGGCGTGAAGGGGCCCCCGTCATAGTTCTCTGTCCTCACAGAGCAGTTTCGTGAACCCAGATCTGCCACTGCCGGTTAGACTGTTGTAAATGTTGCAGCTTGCTTGCTCTCATTCAAAAGAGAGAGGGAAGACTCAGTGGAAGGGAAGGCAGGGAATCTTTCCCGGTAGTTATCGAATACGCAGTTCAAATGGCTGCAAGCATCGCCCCAAGTATTTGTGTATATGTTTATAATAAGTGGACATGTCAAATGTACCTCGGTACTTGGCATTATCCGTTCCGGGGCTGGTGAGGAGTGCGGGAACCGACGAGTGCCCAATGGTTTGCAGGCGACCGTGAGGCCGACGTGCCGGCCTGTCTCACTGAGGGGGGCGCCGAGGGGCACGCAGGTGCTGAGCGCTGAAACCTTTCTCTTCTTGCCCAAATGCGAGGAGTGCAGTCCCACGACCTCTGAAGCTGACGAGTCCCGAGGCTTGACTGTGCTTAGTATTCACAAGTGCCATGGAAGAGAAATGCTACTGTTGTGATTTCAGACTTCTGGAGTATCCAGAAAATTCAAGAATGACTCTAAGTTCAGTGAGCAATACCTAGAAACCACGTTTTTTTTTGTCTGAAAGTGTATATTCCTTTTTGGCTTCTTAAAGGAGAAGAGACTTTTAAAAAGAGAGTTCAGCTCTTCCAAGCCCTTTGCTTATATTAATAAAAAAAATAACCAAATAACAATTTGCAAATATCAAGTAAGATCTCAAGAATGCTTTGGGTGTCTCTCAAAATCAAATTTTCAGCATTATTACCTCTATTTTACTTAAAAAAATTGGTCTTCCATAGTCTTTCATTCAGAGAACAAAGGCAGAAGGTGCCTTAGCAAAGAGGGAGTCACGGAAACAGAAACCCAGCGGGTCGAGGGGTGGCCACAGTTTTGGGGGGAGCCCCGGACGCAGGCCCTGAGCCGCCTCCGCCTCTCCACACCCCTGGGTGTTGGGTCCCCGAGAGGCAGGACTGAAATGCCGCCTGCCCGGGACCCTGCAGGCTCTGGAGCGCTCTGCTGGCAGCATCCACGAGCTGTGTGAACACTGCAGAGAGAGGGGGCTTTGGTGGGAGCTGCTTGGTGAACAGCTAATGGGCACACGGTGCAGGCAACGTCCCCGGCGGTGTGGGACCGGAGCCCGGCTGGGCGTCTGTGCCCACACGGGTGGCTCTCGGTTCTCCCTGGTGGTGTCTGGGTTCGTCTCCCCTTACCTTTCAGTGCCCACGTCCCACGTCCCCGAAGTATAACGCATAGTGCCTGTGTGTCCCCGGCGGACACCCCTTCTTGCAGTTGACCTTCATAATGCAGCTTCATCAGTACAGTGAAGGTCAATGGCATGTTAACTTTATAAAGACATTAGTCAATATTCCATTGTAATTTGCCATGTTAATAAGCATTACTGTGGTAAGTTTCTTGTGTCATGTTTGGCCGCCATAAATTATCCTAAAGCCAGAGTCAGTGTGAACGCAGAACCATGCACACTGCTGGTTTCCGGAACTCTGAACACCAGTGCAGGGTGAGAAGGAGCGCAGCAGTCCACGCTGGGCTGATGGTTTCTGTATAGATTGCTGTCTGTCTCTCCCCTAAGCAAGGCACGGGCTCTGTCAGAGTTTACTTGCTCCAACGGGAGCAGCAGTTACAATTAAGGGTAATGACGTGGCAACAGTGAAACTCTTTGGATATGCTGTCGTTCTTCACACACTTCCATTTCAGTAGGAACGGCCAACGTTGGAATCTCGGGAGAGGGTGGAGGCACCTGGGGTTGCTGAGCTCTCAGAATGGGAAACACCGGGTGATTCGAGCCCTTTGAGAAGTGCAGCCTCAGCCACTCCTCTTACAGCTCCTCGGGGCCCGTTTCACGTGCAAGGCACCGCAGCTCTGGCCTCCCTCACAGACGCGTTTGTCTGAAGCAGTGCCCCGGTTGTGAGATGTGGCTTGGGGCAGCCCCGGGTGGCTTAGCCAGAGGTAGCTTTGGTGGAGGAGCATCAGGGTTCCGGGTTCCCGCCTCCCTGGGTTAGCCACGTGGCCCTGGAGAGCTGTTAGTGAGAGCTGCCCTTCCGTAGGTGCGTCCCCGCGGGGCTGCCGTGGCCTGCGGTAAGATGACCTGACCGGGGTGCTGAGACTTGGCAGACATCTGAAGCTGGGGGGTCCTGCGATGTTTCAGTGACGAGTGCTGTTGCAGAAAGTTTCCAAAATGTCACTCTTGCAGATAATCACTGTAATTTTAATAACCCGTGATTCCGCACCCTTACTTCAGTTTTTATTCGCATCAGCTTTAAACTCATTCCTCTTTGTACTTGGCCTTGTGGTGGCTGGATTGTCTCTGAAGTGTGGGTTCCATCAAGGCCGCTCCCTCCGGTGTCTGTTCGTGAATCAGCAGGTCAGGGCGACGTGGCTAAGAAGGGGGTTCGTGGTCGCGCAATCCTCAGAGTCGTTCACGTCCAGCTCCGTGCCGGCATTTGGCTATTCGTGTCATGAGAGAGAAGTGTCTTATCATCTGCAGTGGCACAACTGACCTTCGTTTTCACTTAAGCAAAGACACAGTGAGCTGCTTTGAAGTAGAGTAATATTTATTTATTCAGAATCCATGTCCACGGTCTGTGACAGGGGCCAGGTCCTCGGGGAGGCCACAGAGAAGAAAGCGTGGGAACAGCACTGGCACTGACTTGTTTGACATGCTTTATAAAACAAGTTAAATGCCCTACGTGACAGCGTTCGTATCTGTGAAATGATCTCTACCTGTGCTACAAGGCCACGCAGGACGCGTGCTGCCGTGAACATGAGACCGCTTTGTTCTGCAGCACGCTGCGGCCGTCCGGCCGTGCCCGCAAACGAGGAACAGTGCGTCCGCATGTAAACCGAAGGCAGGGACGCCAGTCCGAGCGGCGGCGCTCGCCACACCCACGGACAGCTCGAGTGTGCGCCCGCAGGTGAAGCCACCGACACAGTGAAGGCTGCGTGTGCACATGGTGCAACCTCAGCCTTAAGAAGGCGTGACCTTCTGATACATGTGACAGCGTGGATGAAACCATCGTGGTCGGAGCAAGGCTGACACGGAAGGACAAGCGGCGTAACGTTTTACCTCAGCGACGTACCTGGAGGAGTCAGATTCATGGCAACAGGACGTAGAGGTTCCGGGGCGGGGCTGGGGGGGTCACTGAGTAAGGGGCGCAGAGTTCTGTGGGGGGCGGCAGTTCTGCAGACGGGCGGCGGTGAGGGCCACGCAGCATTCTGAGTGCATGTAATGCCGCCGTACATTTGGAAATAGGTACAATGGTTCATTTTTAAAAACCCATTTACCATGGTGAGATATATTAAATATATTATGATTTTTTTTAAGGAACCAAAATTTGTATCCTGAAATGCTGAAAACCTAATTGTCTGAGATACACTGCCAGCGGCGTCTCTTTTATGGAGTAACTAGCTGTGTTTATGTAATATTGTCACTGGATCAGAGAGCTTCGACATGGAGACACATTTGAAGTCTCAGGGGAGTGGCTTTCAGATTGACCAAGGTCCTTGTCCTGAGCGTCATCCTCCATCTCTGGCTGCCGCCCTGCCGGCCCAAAATCTCCAGAGCAGCAGCCTGAGCCTAAGCCTGATAAGCAGAGGGACTTCCCATGCTGGAGCTGCGTTGCCTGGGAGCGGCCGCTCTGGAGTGATGTCAGCGCCAGCAGGTGAACCCCTGCAGAGTCAGCATAGACGTGTGACTTCCTAGCCATGCACCCCGAGGCCATGACGGTGACAGGACGGAGTCTCCTGCAGGGGTGCCGGCCGCGGGAGCAGAATCCGGCCCCGTCGTGTCTCTGGAGCCCAGACTGTCAGTGGCACCGGGAGAGAAGCAGACAGGACCAGGGAGGGGAGTGGACACCAGGACCGGGATAGCTGCTCTGCACCAGGGTCTGTGGATGTCGTTCCACAGTGGTCGCTCCGCTGCAAGTTCTGGTTGCTCCACACGGACAGACGCTTCCATGTCTCTCGTTCCCCATTGGCTGGGCGCCCGAGGGAAAGGAGCTCCCGTTCCATCCGCGGTCAGCGTGTGCCTCAAACACAGGGACGTGTTCAGAAGCCAAACGGCCATCCACCCATTAGGCCAAGTTTCTCAGGTGTGTTTTTTATTTTCCTGGCATGTTACTGTCAAGGCAGCGATGGCATTGCCACTCTGATCTGTACACGAAGCACACACGTGCTTGTGTGTGTGTGCTCTCACGTGGGCTGCTGTGGGGCACGCCTCCGATTAAGTCACGTTCTGCGAGCCGTGCAAGCCGAGGGCAGGCAGCTCTGGGACACAGTCCTGTGTAGTGTTGGGCTCTGTGACCATGCCTGGCTGTGGCGAGTTGAGGAGCACGCCGGCAGTCCAGAGTGGGCTGGCCCGGAGCACGCTTCTCCAGCCAAGGTCAGTTCCTTAAGGTGCGCGCGGCCTCCCCAGTGCTGTGGACATTTGGTCTGAACGGTCTTTCGTTGGGGGCACCTGTCCTGTCAAAACTGGGCTGTTCGGCAGCATCTCTTCCCCACGGGACGCCAGTGACACCCCCCCCCGAGTCGCGCTGGGGCGGCAGCCCCGGTGTTGGCGTTGGTCCTGTGTGCCAGACCCAGGGCCCTGGGCAGGGGGCGCGGTGCCTGCAGGTGAGAGCGCGGGCCTGAAGACCACAGAGTACTGTGCCTGCGGCCTTGCGGAGACAGCTGGCTCTGGACGCGCGCCTCTCACCTGACTCCTGACCCCTGCCCATCCCCCGCCTGGTCACCAGGCTTCTTGGACCTGGACTGTTACAGGACAGCTCCCTACCCTCAGGGATGTAGGACACCGAGGTAATTTTTCAGACTGTTTTTGAAGGCAGCGCTGCCTGTCGTAAGTGCAGGTCAGCCCTAACTGACTTACAGTGAGTTAGGGAAGTTTCCAATTGCTATGAATCATCCAGTCCTGGGAATAAATGTGTGTGTGCGCGCGCGCACGCGTGCAATGGGCGAAGTTTCTTTCCAGGAGGGCTGCAGACATTGCCCGCCCGGCCGGAGATGTGTGCACACTTCACATACTTGCGCATGGATTTCCGAATGGATAGCTGTTTACTTCACAAGCAGACAGGAAGTCAGTCCTGGAAGTTACTGTGTGTGGAGCTCAGTCGGGCCCATTGTAAAATATTATTTGCTTCATCCGCTTTCTGCTGCTTAGTTGCTGTTTCATCTTCATGGTGGCAGCAAGGGGCTCCGTCCCGCTATAAACACACCCTGGCCTTTCAGGGCGCCCGGCACTCAGCTGCTGTCCGTCCAGGCGGCCTGTGCCTGCGAGAGAAAACCGAGGCGTGGGGCTTACCTCTGGTGCTGGCTGTGCTTCCTCGAGCCACAGCGTAAGAGCTGGTTCTGACTTGGAAGCGAGCCACGTGGCAGGTCTCTTTCCGGCCCGGGATTGACCATGGACGTGGAGGGGGACTCACATTCCAGAGTGTCATGGAGGGGACTGGTGACTCTTCCCCAGGCAGGAACGGCTGTTCCCAGGGGACAGCTGGGGCTGTATGGGGGTTCTGCCCCCTACTCTGCATTTTCAGATCTCATCACTCACATAGAATTTCCCTTTCCACATCCAGCCTTCCCATGTTCTGGGCGTTTGCATACCATCTCTGCGGTTGCCTGTTTAGTGTTGTCTATAAATCTAAGGGACTTCTGAACTAATTGCAGATACGAAGAATGTTTATATCAATAACGTAAGTAGAAGAGAAGTTGCCATAAATGAAAATAAATGTAAAATAAATACACAGATACTTACAGAAGCACAAAGTAAACACACATAGATTTAAATTAAAATGTTTGGAAGATAAAATGGTGTACCACCCGGAGACCCGTGACCACGACGGGAAGCTCTGACCCCTGCAGTCCGTTTTCCAGGGTTGAAATTCCAGTTCCACTGCAGTTTCCGTCACAGTCAAGCCATTTGTGGTCAGGAGCAGCTTTTCCGTCGAGGGACAGAATGAGCCCTGTGGGCCCCAGACCGGGTCTCCCTCAGCCCAGACTCCTCACGCCCCTCCACGCACGCGCTCGTGACCTGCGTGCTGGGTGAGGGCTCGGCGAGCTGCGCGGGCCCCGGGGAAAGCGTGGCTCTCTTTCTCGACCAGAGTTCTCTCTGACGGGCGCGGTGCCGCACAATTCCAGGGCAATCGCAAACTTGACGTTCTGTCTGGTGTTCCCCGGAACTCTGAAGGGCCTTTTTGTTCCCCTATTCTACTGATGAGAAAATGGAGACTCTGAGAAGAGTGACTTTGGTCTGTTTTGTGAGCTGGGGATGTTGGAAAATAGCACGCTGTTCCGAGTGCTTTTGGACAAGTAGAGTTTCTTGCTGATCGAAATCCTCAAGGAAAGCTCTTGTCTTGTGTGTAAGACTCAGGCCGGTTTCTGTCTCCTGTTCTCCTAAATCTAGCCCCACGCCCGCTGTCACCTGCTGTGATGTCACAGGGGACCTTGTCCAGGGACTCCGTGGAGACTGAACTGTCCTCGTGACAGTAGCTCAGGACAATGTGTGCGGCTCACGTCTCCAACCTCCGAGCTGACAGGCGACGAGAGCCATCGGTCCCCTCTCCGTCCTCCGTCGGCTCACAGATCTGCAGGCTCTACATGTCTCCCAGCCCCTGGGCATCTCGCAGTCAGGACCCCGGAAATCCGTCTCCAGAAGGCGGCTCTTCAGGCGGACCGTCCAGGTGACAGTGCCTGGGTCATCCGGCAGGGGAGCCTCCTACCTACACTGTGTGCGCCCGTCGGTCCCAGGCAGGGCCTCTCTTCTGGCCGACACTGTCAGCTTTATATTGCGGTCGAATAAGTAGCACATTTCTCCACAGTCACGACTTCTCTCTCACTTTGTGGAAACCGTGGGAACCCTGCTGTTATTGGGAGAGAGCCATGTTGGAGCAGAGCCGCTCCCTGGGCCCAAGGACAGGACTGCGTCTCTGTCACTCTGCATCCCGTGGTCATCGTGGTGTTCTCTGTGGGGAGGGGGCGTAAACACCACCTTAGTGGTCTCTGGGGTTGCTGTTCCTCGTCGTGACGATGATGAAAGACCCCAGTGACCTTTTGTCTGCTGGCAGCGGGGCACAGGGCGGCAGACACTGCCTACCCTCCTTCGGAAAACGCACGGGCGTGCCAGCTCTTCCTCGCGTTACTCTGATAACCCAGATGTTAATCCTAAGTCATGTCGGGCAAAGCTAACGGAAGTTCTGGGAATAACGTGGATAATTTAACGTCACCTGGCCCACAGAAGTTTAGGTTGGGTTTTAACCACCTGTGAAGGAAGTAAACGCCCGTGAGAAATACACGCTGATTCGGAGAAGGAAAATAGCGTCGGTAACCTCGGAAGTGGGACGGGTGTGAGGAGTGGCCCTGCTGGAACGCGACAGTCCCCGAACAGCTCCCTCTCTGCGCCCTCCGTAAACGGCCTGTTCTCGCTCAGACCGTGTGACGGTCGGTGTGGTTGACGGAACACCTGCTGTGGACCACGCTGCTTCCACACGGACCCCGCCAGGCAGGTGCCGTGCTCCTGCTGCACAGCCGAGGAAGCCGAGCCCGTGGGGGGTGATGCCGCGCGTTCCCGTAGCAGGCGTGCGCTGAAGCTGGGCTTCCGGCCCACCCGCGGAGCCCGGCGTCCCCCCCCGACTGGTCCAAGGGCGGCGTGCAGGCGACCGCGGGAGACAGCCCGAGGCAGCCCTGTCGCCCGTGGCCTTGGCCACACGCACGCCTGACCCCAGGGAGAGGGACGGAGACCGTGAGTAAGGAGCGCGCTCTGCTCTCCCCCAACCTCGCCCCGGGTCTGTGTGAGCTGAAAGAGCTGGAGAGGCTGCCCCTGTGTCTTGAAAGTTTTCATTGGAATTACGTCCAGGATTTTACCTGTCGCTCGGGAAGGGTTGTTTGGTCCCGACTCAATAACGAGCCCTCGGTTTAGTTCTGAGTGCGAAGGACCCGATTGGGACTAGACCGGGGAGGACTAGTTCTCTGGAATGAAACCCTTCCCTCGGACCCAGGCCTTGCCCCCGGCCGCCTCCCCTCGGTCGCTTTCAGCCGAGAGGCCCCTCGGTGGTCCTGGGTCCCGGCTCCTTGTGGTGTAGGGTGGCCAGGCCCTGGCGTCAGCTCCTGGGACCCCGTCTTCCTGAGCAGGGGGCGGTTCATCCATTTGCTCATTGGTTAATTCATCCGTTTCCCATCTGTTCTCACACGGGAGTTTTCCTGGTTTATGGTAAACGCCATCGCTGAAATTTAACCATAACTTAAAACTATGACAATAGCAGGTAAATGATATAGATGTAACATTGGATGACTTAATACATTTGCAGTGATTTTTAAAATAATTCAGATTATGTGCAGACTACAGACCACATTATGTTCTGTACAGAGCTGATCTCCTTCTGCCTTCTCATTGAACAGCGTGAGCAGGAGTAGGCTCCGGTGCTGATTGTACACACAGGAAGCTGGATGGGAAGAAGGTGGCAAACGGAGGGACTCTGGGACAATCGGCTGCCAACCCTGCCCTGTAGGTCTGCGCAGAGGCGCAGAGGCCAGGAGTTGTTCCGGCTTCTCGCCACCGTCAAGGCCTGGGTTGGGGCCTGACTCCCTGGCACATCCGTGCGCGTGCTGCGCCCTGAGACGGGAAGTTGGAACTAGATCCCTGTTCCCCCGGTAATAACGGGGCTCCACGACTCTGTGTTTCCTACGAGAAGTGAACGGACAGCTCTCAGTTATAAACCAAGGACCTCTCAGCATCTGCGCAGGTGTTACCGGACACGACCTTTTCGGGCGGCCGTGAGCACGCCCCGCGGACTGGGGCTCGTTCCCGATGCCTGTCTTTCGCTTCATCGCGGTCCGTGAGACGGCTCCGTTCCTCACGCGTCACGCGGTGAGGAGCACGCGCTGTAGACGGGGTGGGACCCGGCTCTGCACCTTCCACCGAAGAGCAAGACGAGACGCGGCAGGTGCCCGGTCCCCACAGAGGAGGCTGTGTGCGGGTGTGTGGAGTGGGGACAGACGGGTGGTGGTCACTGTCACGGTGGCATCGTGCCGGGAGTGACAGGGGCACACGATGCCTCGTGACCCTGGGATACTGCGGTTTTAGTCAAAGGGTTATTTAAAAAATAGTAAGTAGTCCTTCACCCCTTCACATTCGCGTTGATGCCTTTTTGCTTGCTGGTTTTGTGGAGAGTGGTAGTTTTCTTTGGATAGCAAACCCCATGAAATTAGGGACCTTGTTCTATTCCTTTTCCTAGTAAATTTCCTTGAGTAAATGAATAAATGCAAATATAAAGCCAACGGTCTGTAATAGTAAAGGAACAGCTGACTCTGATTCACGTGCGTGAGCCGGGAAAGTCTGTAGATGGTTTTCCTGGCAAGTAGCTGGCGTGGGAGGTGGTTCAGGTCTTCTAGATGTTTCCCTCCATTCCTTTAGGCATGTCACTGGTGCTGAGCAGCAGCTCATTCTTAGCCAGCCCCCATTTAGTTGCAGTGGGCAGACTGGCCGCCGGCTCCTGGGAGGGGCCGGGCTGTGGAGGCCAGCAGCCGGGCGAAATGACAGCCACGTGAGGGCAGAAGAGGGGTCCGACCTGGCCCTGCAGGGGCTTGGCACGAAAAGCCAGGAGATGGGGCTGCTTCCCTCCCGCCTCCCCTCTTTTCAGCCCCTTTCTCTCGGATGGACAGCGGTGCATGTGCTCCGAGCCCCGGCTTTCTGAGGACGCCTCTGCTTCCCTTATTCCCTCTGCAGGTGTACCTTTGCCAGTGATTCCGCCTTGCCCTGCTGCGGCCGCTCAGCATTAGTTTGGAATCCACAGCAGAGAGGGTCTCCTTGGCCTTCTGGGGCCGGGTGTTGGTGGGGGTAAGGCGCTGTCGCCAGTGGGCCAGGCCACCTCGTGCGTGGCGCAGTCCCCTCCAGGAGCTCCGGGCGGCTCCTTCCTTAAGATGCAGAGCTTGACTCCCAGGGGCCAGTCCCAGATGGTCCTCACCCCCAGTTCTCCCACCTGCTCCTGTTTTCTTGGGAGTTCGTCTTTGCTCCAAGGCAGCGCATCCGATCGATGCACTTATGACTACAGCGCGTTGTAAAACGCAGACGGGTGAATTTCGGGCGAGGCCGCAGGACAGCAGGCAGACATTTGGCCGTCAGTGGTGTTTCAGGCGTCAGCTTTGCCATCTGCGTGGATGGCTGTCTCTGAGGCTGTCCGCACAGTCTTGAGAACGCTCCCCAGGGTCACCGCGATGCTGGCAGCGCCTAGGCGCAGCCAGAGCCCCCGAGCACCTTGTGTTAGTTAATCTGCGGTTATTCTTTGCAGCTGAGTAATGACATTGTCCCTGCTTTGTAGGTGGCATCGAGGCGTGTGTTAATTAACGAATTGCCCAAGATCGCACGGCTGGTAAATAATTGAAGCGGAATCTCATCCCAGGCCTCTGCCCCAGACCTTGTGCTTTTAAACAGGTGGGACGTCATTGTTATTTAATTAATAAAGTTAGAGTCTGGGTTTTCATCTCCAGTTGGTATCATCCCATTGGATAAATACAACATTTGCTTTCATTCTGTAAAGACTGTCTGTGTGTGTGTGTGTGTGTGTGTGTGTGTGCGCGCGCGTGCCTGTGTGTGCCAAGTGCCCAGTAACAGTTGAAAGGAAATGATGGAACCTTGACAGAATTTTCTGTTTAGGAGTAGCATCATTTAAACTGTCGTTACCGATGTGGGAGCTGGCGTTGCAAACGGTGCCGAGAGCGGTCGACAGCACTTTGCCTTCTCATCAAAGAGAGAACGCAATGCAGGAAAAGTAAAGTCAGGTTCGAGGCAGATAATGAACCTTTGCAGCCAGTTCACATGCATGTGGCTGGTGATCGGCCATATTAAAACACGTGGGGACGTATTTATGATTTTTTGTTAACTCGAACATAGGACTTTATTTCATAGGTATCCTTCTTTACATGATCATTTGTGGCCCTTTATTTTGGGGGGAATATGTAACAAAGAAAATTATGTTTCTGAGTACATTAGCAACCTCAAGAGCACGTGTTTGGTCCTCACCTTCTGGAAATTACTGACGCGAAGCTGGAAGCAGAGGCGGTTAGGTGTTCACTGTGGGGATGAATTATTGCTCAGCAGGGACCTGAAACTAGGCGACGTGTGTGTGGCTCGTCAAGGAAATACAACATTTCTGTCCCAATCAAGTATGCTGTATTTAAATGTAGCTTAGGCTAGACGTATAATTAAAGATACTTGTGAGTGGCCAAGCTGCATATATATCTACATTAAATAATATTGTCAATTATAAAAATATTACGAGACAGTGATTTTACTCACAAGTAAAGTGTTAACCAAGTTACAGACTTGGTAGAGGACACACACACAGACTCACTGCTGTGTACGTATTTCCTTAGAGGGAACTACTGTTGCCTGAGGGAAAAGTACTCTCAGGTACAAAATGCTTTTGCAACTGAAGTCTGACTTGGTCGACTTGAGAGAACGTACAATACCGTATTTATGGGAGTGGTTTATTTTTTTCTTTTGGTATCGTCACCCCCGTTTTCCATGATCATGTAAAGGACGAAAACCGCAGGATGCCTTCTCCCTCGCTGCTCACCATTCGTTCCTTTGGAGCCCTTTGGTAAAGCAGCTTCTTAAGACATCGTCTCTGTTTCTGACTCGGCCCCACGGAGCCCTGGGCCGGGGCCTCCCACTGAGAGGCGACCCAGCGGTGGGCACAGAGCCGGGAGGCACCTGCTCCCCAACCCCGCCCGGCACGGCTGCCCACTGGGAAGCCCCCACCTGCGGCTGATTTGCGTTTCCTCCCGACTCAGTTTTAAATGGGAAGAGTTAAGCATCACATACTGGGCGTACACGCCGACTTATACTTGAAAGTGTGTGTGACTGTGTGCTCTTGTTCTTCTTCTAGGAATCAGCGACATGCAGTAGCCCCACCGCACGGCCCCGAGAGCTGCCCCAGCAGGTGAGCCTCCCGCGGAACGCGTTGCCCGCCAGGTGCGTCCCCTTTGACTGGTGTCCTTCGTTTCTGTGGCAACACTGAGGTCCTTTCATTACAGATGATACCCTGAGGTCATTTTCAAAAATGTTTTCTGAAAGGTTGAAGTTCAAGAAGGCAGTGATGTCATGTAAATTAAGACCCGAAAATAGGAAACGGAGGCCTTTCCCTAGTCTCTCTCGAGGAGGGAGCTGGCGGCAGCTTTTCTGTGGTTCTGGCAGATGTGGTGCTCACAGCCTCAGAGTTTGGCATCATGGAAAGAGTATCGTGAGTAGAGTAAGTGGCGGTGCAGTTTTGCAGGTGGTTTCATGGGAGAAGGCGTTTCATTAGTCAGATCAGCACAGAGATGGCGTCCAGTGGGCCCTGCAAATGCCGGTGTCCAGGGGAAGCCCTCAGGGGCCATCTCACTCACTGTCTGCTGCCTCGTCCACTGTTTGCCCTCACCAGACACAGCGTCCAACAGGGACGCTGGCCCCTGTCCCTCTCCCAGGGCTGCTGTGACGACGCGCCGTGTCATGGGCGGCTTCAGACGGCGGGAGCCCCCCCTCTCCCAGCCCTGCGGGTTGGAGGCACAGCTCGTGTGCAGGCGGCCTGGCTCCCCCGGAGGCTGGGGGTGCTGTCCTTGCTGCTTCTGGCTCCTGGTGGTCGCCCGCTGTTCTCGGTGTCCTTGGTTTGGTGTTCCACCACTCAGGCGTGACCTCGTCTCGGCTTGATTACGTCTGCAGAGACCTTGCTCAAAGTCAGGTCACGGCTCTGGGAATTAGGGTTCCGGGCCGTCTCTTCAGGGGACACAGTCCATCCATAACAGCGTTTATCCCTTAGCAGTGGCGTGCGCCCGGTCAAGGTTGGCCGCGGTTAACGAGGCTGGCACGTGGAGGGTGTCTCACTGCCCAGGTCACTTCACGGGGTGTGATGATTACCTGGTCATGGCCAGCCGACCCCATGAGCAGGAGAAAAGGCCAAGGACATGGATTGATGTCATCATGTAAATATCTGTCGGTGATTTGGACTCTCAGGGAAGATTATTTTTAACACCCTCAATTAAAAAAAATTAGAAAAAAATTATTTCATTTATTTTTTACATGGTTTTCTTATGAGCCAAGATGGAGTAAGGTTTTTTTGTTTTGTTTTTTCACCGATTAGTAATCACTCTGTAACACACCACCCCCAACTCAGAGGCTGAAGACAGCCACCACGTACCCTTTCTTCCGGGTGTGTCGTGTCCCTTGGTGTGGGACCAAACCCCGCGTCCTTAGGGACCATGGGCACGTGCAGGGGTCAGCGCTCGGGTCAGCCGGAAGGGTCTCTGTCCCACGCGCTCGCCCCTCCCACAGGAGCCAGGCTGTCTCTCGCGGGGTTGGTGTAATTCCTGGGCGCTGGGCACGTTCTCAGACTTGCCGTTAACTCCTCCGTCCCGCTGCCTCTGACTCGTCCACCTACAGCCCGTCCCCGGCGAGGCAGCAGGAGCAGTCTTCCCAGATCCGGTCGGGGTACCACAGCCCCCGGGCTCCTTCACCGTCCTGGTCTCCCTTGGAG
The DNA here is from genome assembly GCA_004026765.1 of Micronycteris hirsuta. Taxonomy (NCBI): domain Eukaryota; kingdom Metazoa; phylum Chordata; class Mammalia; order Chiroptera; family Phyllostomidae; genus Micronycteris; species Micronycteris hirsuta. Next base: position 5,841 of record PVJI01007812.1, on the reverse strand, counting down.
CGATTCCCAGCTGACTAATGTGGCTTTAGGGTGTTCTGTAGCATCTGGCCCCCACTTTCCTCTCCCGTCATTTTCTCCTCATCCCCCATCTGCAGAATAGGTTCTACCAGCCTGAATTTCTTTAAACTGTTTAAATATGGCATCTTTCCTGTTGGTCTTGCTCATTCTGTCAACACTCCTCTTCCTGGAATATGCTGTTTTCTCTGCCACTTTTTTTCATCTTGTTGAAGGAACTCATTCATCAGCAGTAGAAACTTACTTCCTCCAAGAAGTCTTCCGTGTTTTCTCTCGATCTGATGCCAGCGCGCATGGGGACAGCGTGATACTGGCACTGGGCTGTCATTGCTTGCCGGCGACCTCGCTCTCTCAGGGGCCTTCACGAAACCAGTGGCTGGATATTTCATGTCCTGGAAGTCCTGGAACCTGGCTGTACAGGGACACGCTTAGGCTGAGCCATGGACAGCGTGAAGGGTTTAATGTCGTCTGTCCTGTTTCAGTTCCTCTGTGTCCAAAAGTCCAGGTTGTTGGAGATCCGCAGCGCGAAGGCTGAAAGGCAGGGCTCAGCTGCCTCGTCGGCCCGGCTCCGCTGCTGGCCCCACGTGGGAAGGGCCGTGGACAAGTGTGTGCTTAGTCCACACACTTGCTTTTGTTTAACTTCAAAAGGAAAAACAAAGTTTGATTTGTTGGCTCTACTGGAAGATTAGATGTCTCGTGTGATGGTGACTCCGGGTTCTCCTGACAGCAGCCTGGGGCTCCGGCCCCCGGCCTGCACCAGGGGCAGGCAGGCCGCACCACCGCCCTCGGCGAGCGTGTTGTGGGGTCCGGGACCCCGGCAGAGAAGAGTGGGGAGTGACGGCTGAAGGAAGAAGGTGTTCTAGATTCAGGCGGTGGTGACGGCTGTGCAGCCTGTTGGCCAGGCCCGCTGTGTGCTGCCAGAACGCCCGACTGGCACGGGGGCTGCCTGTCCTCCGCTGCCCAAGGACAGCCGGGCGGCTGGGACGTGCTGGCCTGGCTTGGCCCGGGAGAGCCGGTCTCTGCTGAGCCACAGACCGCAGACCGCAGGTCCAGGGCTGAGCGGGCCCTCTCACGTAACTGTTCCCAGCACGTAGCAGAAATAATTTGGGCTGCGTGTTCACAGCCCTGTGTTGAAGTCCTCGCTCTAATGTGTGGGAGGATGAACTGAACTCATTGATGTTTTTCTCCCCGTCTGTAAAGTGAGGACTGCCGTGTGCTGCGTGGGCTTCACGGGTTACAGTCGCTCTGTCAGCGCCACGAACTGTAGTCTGACCTGCACACAGAGAAGGTGGAATAGGATGGTTGCGTTCTTCTTTCTCTGTATTGCCACAAATAATCTTCATCTTTTGTTAGATGATATTAATCAATTAAGTAGATTAAGAAGTGAAGTCCTGATGCTTGCTGCAACTTACATGAACCTTTAAAATATAATAAAAGTTGCCAGACACATGAGGCCACATGTCATGTGGCTCCATTTGCAGGAACTGTCCAGATCAGGCAAGGCTGCAGAGACGGAAGGTCCGCTAGTGGTGTCCCCGGGCTGTGGGGTGGGGGCGGTGCAGTGACTCCTTCCTGGGTGGCAGATGCAGTCTAGTATTAGGTAGCGTCGATGCTGCACAGCCTTGGGAATGTACTGAAACCTACAGAATTACACAGTTGACGGCGAATTTCGTGATGTGTGGATCATATCTCAGTAAAGCAGTGCATTGAGAAACGCATGTTTTAGGAAGACAGAGTGTGTGCTCCAGATGTGGTGGCTAGAGAATGTAACGAAATAAGCAGACCCCTTGGGCCGCCACTCCAGTCTGCCCACAGTGCTCCGGGAAGTCCTGCCCTGTCCTCTGCAGCCAAAGGCCCCGTCACAGGGCTGACAGTGAGCGAGGACTGTCGTCCAGGACAAGGCGATGAGTGACGGGAACGCAGGGAGGTGGGCTCGCAGTTTGGGCTCTCCGCCCGCCAGCTCTCAGCCCCAGCCCTCCAGCCGCGAAGGGAGGGGACTAGCAGCCGTTGTGTCGGGTCATCGTCAGACTTGGGAAGACAAATGTCAGGTGCTTAGCCGCCGTGCCAGTTGCAGATCAGGCCTCTGAAATTGATCCTTTTAAAATTGGTCTTATCGAGCCTGTAAATATTAGGCTGTAGCGTTCGTTTCTTGGCAGCTTAACTGTCCCAAGGTTGGCTTTCCTTCCGCTGGCATTTTGCCCCAAAAGAAAAGCATGGCTAGAATTTCTGCTTGCACTTGACGAACTGCATCGGGCCCTGAGGGCGTTTGGATGTGGCAGGGAAAGTGTGTCACAGGGCAGCATGGTTGTCTCACCTGCGCCTCTCAGACCAAGCTGCTGGCGAGGCTGCCTCCCCGTGCAGAGAGCAGCGTGGACATGCGTGCTGGCGACGTGGGAGCGCGGAGAACACACGCCCGTGCCCGCCGCCGAAACGCGCTTCCAGTCACGGCGCAGCCTGCTGCCCGAGGAGGTCTGCTTCTGCGCCCGTTGTTTTCACTACTGGGGACTTTTTTAGGGTATTTAGATAATTTTTTGTAACCTTTGGCTTTGTCACAATGCGGGATAGAAAAGATAATTGAGCGATTCAGTGGCGTGCACTCTACTTGGTAGCACTCAGCGGATGTTTTTAATTGCAATTATGAAACAGTGGGACCTGCTCCCACTGACCCAGCAGCCACGCCGGGCGCCCCCGGTGGACGGGGGAAGGGGCAGGCTGGGTGAAGGCCGGGACCTTTGTCCTCTCAGTGAGCGTTCACTGGCATCTCACTACTGCCGGCACCTGTGTTGGGGTCTGGGGACGCGGCTGCCGACCCATTCTGTGAGTACCCCGGATTTCCCGTCTGACATCTAATCGGGGGACACACTGAACAAGCCCAGATGTCAAAGCGCATGAGGTCCCACGGAGAGAAGAAGAGAACGCGAGGGTGAGGAGTGCAGGTGTGGTCAGCCTCCGGATGGGTGTGTCCTGTGGGGGCCACTGGTCACAGGTGGGCAGCTGACCTCCTTGGACTTGGTGATTTGAACTTGGATCTGTAAGGAATGATCCTTTCTGTTTTCTATGATGCTTTCGGACATAGTATTTACTTTATGTGATGTGAATGTTGCCACACCTGCTTTATTTAAATCGACATTGGCCTGGGATCTCCTCCCCACTGCGTTTCCCCTGTGCACGTCACTCAGCTGTGTCTCCTGTGAGTGGCTTCAGCTGTGTGTTTCTGTCTGACGCACATTTTCTCTTTCGTCCGGGCAGTTGAATTGTTTTCCCTTACTTTGAACCTGAAATGCTCGAACATTCTTTCTGCCACTTTGCGTCAGGGGTTGCGTGCCTGCATGTGCGGTGTTAGTTTTGTGCGTCTGCGTGTTTCCTGTCCTTTTGTGTTTCTGTGTGTCTCTCCTTTCCTTCTTCCGTCACCCCGTCCTGTTGCGTCACATTTCTCACTTTCTTCCTCAGCAGCTCCCTTGAAATTTGAACTGACCAGTGCCCAGGTTAATCATGTGCTCCAATCAGACCTGCAGATTCTCAACTCTAATTGTACCATTCACAGTTCAAAGTTATGGCTGTAGATATAATATTTTAGTTCAACTTTATTTTTCTTGCAATTAATAATAAGTATTTTTATATTTAATATAGTCAAGGCTTAACTTACGTAGATTTTCCTATAATTTACAAATGTGTTGTTCGTCATGACTTCCAGCATCCTACTTCCTTTGAGCTCAGGTTCATTTTCCCCAGAATACCCATATGTTCTCTTAATAGTTAACTGTTTAATATTTGCTAATCATGAGAGAACGTTCTTTTACTGTTACTTTTGTATAATGTTAAACTAGATTTGGAATTCCTAGTTGACAGTATTTTGCCCCTCGGTCCTTTGGGGACATCGTTACATTGTTTTCTATTCTCTGTTCCTGTAGATAATTAGTTTTCTGTTCGTCACATTGATCATCTTTTATGTGATCTATCTTTTTCCTGTTTGCTTTTAAGATATTCTCTTTGTACTTGGAGTGCTGAGTTTCATTATGATACGCTTAATTATACATTTATTTTTAGTTTTTCTCGTGATACTTTTCAATTTGAGGACACAATTTCTTTTTTCAGTTTTGGAAAGTTTGTATTCATCATTTATTTGAACCTTTTTTTGGTGGTCCTTTTCTGCATATCTAATTACACCCATTTTGAACCATTTATTTATCCTATCCATAACCTCTAGCTATCATTTTATATTTTTTAATTTCTTGATATCTCCATTTTGGGAAGATTTTTCAAATTCCTACTCCCAAGTTTCAGTTCTTTCTCGGCAGTGTCTCCTGTGCTGTTTAACCTTTTGTATCGGTCCAGGGAGCTGTTCATGCTGCGCCAGCAAACACCGCCCCAAATCCCATGGGCTAAGACGGCCAAAGTGACTGTCCCCTCGTGGGGCACCCCCGGCACAAGCTCGCACGGGCACGCGGCTCATTGCGTGTGCTCAGGGACCCGTGTCAGTGGGGCCGCCACCTGGGAACGATGCCGTGGTGCCTGAAGGGAAGCAAAGGAAGCCTGGGGGCTGCGAGCTGGTCGGAGGGCCTCCTCCCGGAGCGGGCACGTTCGCTCCCGTCCCCCTGGCGGGAGCAGCCACGTGGTGGGCGACTCCAGGGAGGGCGGGGGGACGTGACAGTGACGTCTGCCGGGAAGTAAGGGAGAACCGGGTGAGTGTCCGTGAGGGGCACTTAGTTGCAGCCCCACATGTCCACTGGGTTTGGAATTCTCAGGAATCATTAAAAAAATTCCTAGCACTTCTATTTGGCTTACCTGTCTCTGTTTCTTTTATCTTTACGTTATGTTGTTTCTTTACGGATTTGGCTCCTTTTTACCTGTAATCACTTACACACGCTCACTCCTGCCCATGCTTGAAGTCTCTCATTGTTGGGGCTCATCACCTGTCCTGGATGCTCTTCCAGCTGACTCTGTCTGTGGTAGTTTCTTTTCTTCCCAGATAGTGTTCAATTTTATGTTGCAAGCTCACGTGGGTTTTTTTTCCTGTGTGAGAGCATGCCCAAGACGTTTCCTTCTGCTTTTCTCGATGCCGTGGGGCTTGAAGTGCCTGGACCAGTTGCGCGTCGGTTTCCTATGTTTACTCGCCTCTCACCCGGCGAGACCTGTGGTCTCAGTTTGCGTGAGGGGACGCATGGAGCCCCAGGCGGACAGCACACTTCCGTGCTCATTGTCGGGGCACCTTGCACAGTTTTTCTAGTTTCCTTTCATGGATCTAGGGGACTCCCGACTTACCCAGGGGTTTGGTCTGTTTCCTCCGGGACAGTGTCTCACACAGTGGTGATACCTGTCTCAGAGCCCTCAGCCCTCCAGCAAAGCCCGGAATCTCTCCGGCCCAGTGTCCTGGCGCATCCCGCGTGGCCTCATCCCTGAGTCCTTTATGCCACCTTCAGAATTCACTCTCACTTTTTAAAGCTTGACAGAATCTTAAAAAGTTTAGTTACATTTTATTCATTGTTTTTCTATTTGTAGGTGGGCGTGGGGTCCTCATTAGCCAAGTCCACCAAGTTTTCAAATCGAGAAGTTTCCAGCATCCGCTCTTTAGGAAAAGGCACTGAAAACACCGTGCCCCACAGTGGGGTCATGGTTCTCTGACTTCCCTCTCTAACGGGAAGAAGAAACAGGCTGAGCATCAGCCACACGGTTTCTCCTGCTCTGAGATTAACCGACTGTGCAATGTTGGAGAAATCGCTGAACCTCATTGGGCTACGTTTCTCATCTCTAAAATAACAAGTTGGGAGTTGATGCCTTAGATAAATGGATGCTCTTCTTTAAGCTAAGCAGATTTAGAATTGACAA
>PVJI01007811.1:0-75487 GCA_004026765.1 Micronycteris hirsuta | reverse complement strand
ACGGATCATAGGGCTGCCAGAAGGAGAAGAAGAAATCCAAGGAATTGAAAACTTATTTGAACACATAATGATGGAGAATTTCCCAAAGCTGGTGAAGGAAATAGACTTTCGGGAAGTCCAGGAAGCTCAGAGAGTCCCAAAGAAGTTGGACCCAAAGAGGAACACACCAAGACACATCATAATGACATTACCCAAGATTTTAAAAATAAGGAGAGAATCCTAGAAGCAGCAAGAGAAAAGGGGACAGTTACCTACAAAGGAATCCCCATAAGACTGTCAGCTAATTTCTCAAAAGAGACCTTACAGGCAAGAAGGGGCTGGAGAGAAGAAGTATTCCAAGTCATGAAAGGCAAGGACCTACATCCAAGAATACTCTATCCAGCAAAGTTTTCATTTAGAATGGAAGGGCAGATAAAGTGCTTCTCAGATAAGTCAAGTTCAAGAAGTTCATCACCACCCAGCCTTTATCCTATGAAATGTTAAAGAGAGTTATATGAGGTATGGAGAAACATCAACAGGGAAGTGGTAGGGGGAGAGGGTGGGAATGGGGCACAGAATAAGTAGCATAAATGGGAGGTAGACAACAGACAGGGGGAGGTTAAGAATAGTATAGGAAGTGCAGAAGCAGAAGGACTTATGTGTATGACCTATGGACAAAACTAAAGCGGGGGGAAAGGGGGGGTAAGGGGGTGGGGGGCAAGAAGGGGGGGAAGAGTGGGACAACTGTAACAGCACAGTCAATAAAATATAGTTTAAAAAAATACAGTGAACACAATTTCCCCCCCTTTCTACTTGAAAAGCTTGTTAGTCTTATGGGTTTATTAAAGTAACAGTGATACTATATGTATTCCCCTTTAGGAAAAAAACATGTCAAGCCTTCATCAATGACCCTCATTAAGAAATTTGCCAATTGCATTGTATGTTTATAGTGTAGACATCTTATTCAGAGAAGTAAAGCTTAATTTTAATTTTATTTCCCTGTGCATTGTATTGTTTCTAAACTGTTGGTGTTCAGTTCATTCACCAGGTGTTAATTGTGTGCCAGTTCTGCATTTGAATGTTCATTTAGTCTACATTGCCAAAATTCTGCTTTATAGGGTAACAAAGAACTGAATTGGAAAATGTAGTCTTTGCCCTTAGGAGCATTTACCAGTACTTTGAAGGGGTTAATGATTATTGTTGATGCCTACAGGTATTCAGAAACCCCAAACGAAATTTTCACACCCGTTACTAGAATTTCTAAAGGATTAGTGAATTTGTTTATAACCCTCCAACCAATCAGAAACACTTTGATGTTTGCATATACTATTATTAGCCAGAGGATGTAAATGATATCTCCTTTCTGGGTATGAATATTTGTATTCATCACATAAGAGGTTGTTTGTAATTGAACTGGATCAGTAGATGTTTGGTGGCCTCTAGGACCTGGATAGTCATCATCCGGCATTGGTGTAAGACAATGCTTTCTTACTGAGTTACCTTTTAAAAATGAAAATCTAAAATTTTATGGATATTTATAAAGTGAACAGTTTTAAATTTTGTGCAATTTAATTATTACATAGAAATAAGTGTGAGAAAATGGAATATAAAATATATATACACTAATCATACAAAATTATATACAAAATCATACATAAAAATCATATGTAAAAATACTTGTATATATAGGCTGAGACTTGGGCAACCAATATAAAATTAAATGGTGTATTTAAGACTGCAGTAGATTTTGAGTAACTCTTTTGTTTTATTGCTTATACTGTGAAAAAGGTAACAGGGTTTTTACATAAGCAGTTTTTAAAGTGGTGTTAAGATAACCACCTAAGTTCGGTTTGTAAATTTCTAAGAAATTCTTGTTTTATTTCAATTTCCAATCTGATTCATAGACTTTCATGTTACTTTTTAAACCATAATTCTTCATAAGCTATACTCCTCTAATGAGAAAAAGAACCTTTTGTATGATTCCTTCAGCTAATCAAAGAAAAAGCCTTGTTGGCCATTTTGATTTAGCTAGCTGCTTTGTTTGTTCTTCACAAGCAGATAATGAGAAATTAAAAGATACATAGTATATATTTCTAGCAGTGGAATAAACCCAATGCTTTTCCTGCCTTTTTACCATGAAAGAAGAGTTCTCAGCACTCTCCTTCCCTTGTTCCCCCTTCAAACATTTTTTTATTCTTTTGTCACATTTTTGTCTCGTTCTTGGGGTAATTATTTCAATGTGGGATCATCTTGAAACTACAGTCAGTATAAATCTTCAAATTGTTGAAATCTTCATGTACTAAAATTTGAAAAAAATGGAATAAATATATTTAACAGGATTAAAGAACATTTATTTATTTTTGAGTAGCTAGTGTGTTCAACATGGTTCAAAATGCAGAAGGTACAAAAAGTGAGTTTTCTCTCTTCTGTTCCTCAGGCACACTTTAACTAGAGGCAACCAGTTCTATTCTCCCTGCCTTACAGAACAAAAACAAATGATAGCGTATTCTACATACTCTGATCTTGCCTTTTTAAATTGATTGGGTTTTTTTTATATACTGGTATATGAAGAGTGTATTAGTGATAGAAGGCCTAAACCAACAGTGGGCTAAATGAAGTCTTAAGGTCAGACAGGTGATCTAGGGCTGGTACAGCACTCAAGGTGTTGCTTTCTCTTTCTTTTTTTTTGTTTTGTTTTGAGGCCTAACGAATACAGTCAAATGCACAGGTACTAAGCAGACAGTTTGATGAGTTTTGACAAATGTACAGAACAAAGGCTGCAGCGGGGAGAGAGCCCTGTAGCCTGTCTTCGAGCCCCTCTCCCTCATTTGCCTGCGTAGTTTCTGTACTGTTACTGCTCCACTGTGTGTTGCTGGCATTCTCATTCGACCTAGCTGGATCTCCAGATTTTGCAATCCATTCCAAGATGCAAGAAAGGGCAAAGATTACATGCCAGCCTTTTTTTTTTTTTTTTTTTTTTTTAATTTTTTTAAGATTTTATTTTTATTTTCAGGGAGAGGAGAAGGGAGGGAGAAAGAGCAATGTATGGTTGCCTCTCACATGGCCCTCACTGGGGACCTGGCCTGCAACCCAGGCATGTGCCCCGACTGGGAATCAAACGGGGACCCTCTGGTTCCCAGCCCGCGCTCAATCCACTGAGCTACACCAGCCAGGGCTTTTTTTTCTTTTTTGCAGGAAGATTTCTAGAAGCTGCCACATCACAACACTTCCAGTCATGTGTTAGCCAGAATTCAGTGTCACATCTGAATGCAAGGGAAATTGTGAAGTGGAGTCTTTACTATCCCTTTCTATTAGAAACAGTGCTGCAGTGAATAACCTTGTCCATAGGTAGTTTTGTGGAATAAATTTCTAGAAGTGGAACTGCTAGGTCAAAAAGCATTTGTAGTTTGAGAGTACATCTATTATTTCACATCTTTGTTGACACCGATTTTGTATTTGCTAATAGGTAAAACATGGTGGCAGAGGGAAGCTTTAACGTGTCTGATAGGTAGAGTTGAGAAAGTACTTATATTCTAGCTTAAGGTGCCTTGAAAACATGGATTACACAACCAGCTAATATAATGCCAAACTGGGTGAAGCACATTACAGCATATTTTCATTTTATTTAGGCTAATGCTAAGAGGAGGAGATTGATGGTTAAGGTGAAAAGAGAGACCCTTCTACTCATAAACACTTCACAGGAAGACAGCAAGTAATGTGTTTTTCAGGAGTTACTCTCTTAGTTAAAAAGTAGATAAGGTTAAAATTCATTACTGTTGTTTTCCTCTTTTCTCTCACATACATTATCATGTACATTCCTTAGAAATGTGTTTTCAGCTAATAAAACATTTTTTCAGTTACAGTTGATGTATTAGTTTCAGGTGTATAACATAATAATTAGACATTTATATAACTTCCAAAGTGATCACCCCAATAAATCTAGTACCCATCCGACACCATATTTAGTTATTACAATATTATTGACTGTATTCTCCATGCTATACTTTAAACATCCCCATGACTATTTTTATAACTGGCAATTTGTACATCTTAATCCACTCACCTTTTGAACCCATGTTTTCAACTAATCTTAAAGTACCCTTTAACTTACTTGGGGGGAAGAAGCTAGTTAACAGATATATTCCATTTGGTTCCTTAAAATTTTTTTAAAAATTTAAAAAATCAGTTGACATTCAGTGTTATATTAGTTTCAGGTATACAGAACAGTGGCTAGACACTTACGTACCTTACAAAGGGATCCCCCCGGGAAGTGTTGCAGTAGTAGTGTTCCCTGTGTCCCCTGAGCTGTACTTTACGTCCCCATGACTGGTTTGTAACCGCCAATTTGTACTTCTTAATCCTTTCGCCTTTTTCACCCAGCCCCGGTCCTCCTCCCTCCCTGCCCCCCAGGCCCTGCTGGCAGCCATCAGTTTATTCTCTGCATCCGTGAGTTTGTTTCTATTTTATTTTTTTAGATTCTACATATAAATGAGATCATGTAGTATTAGACTTTCTGTGACTTAATTTCATTTAACATAATACCTTCTAGGTCCATCCATATTGTCTCAAATAACAAGATTTCAGTCTTTTTTTTGGCCAAGTAATATGTTATTGTGTATATGTAATACATCTTTTTTATCCATTCATCTTTTGATTCGAGCATTGAATCCATTTACATTAAAAGTAATTATAGGTATATAATTATTGCCATTTTATTCTTGTCTGATTGTTTTTTTAGTTCTTTTCTGTTCCCTTCTGATTCTCTTGCTTTCTTGTGTGTTGATGACTATCTGTAGTGTTTGGATTCCTTTCTCTTTATTTCTTGTATATCTCTTGCAGATTTTTGGTTTGTGATTACTGTGTTCTTTATTTTACTAAACTATGTGGATAGCAGTCTTTTTTACGTTGATGGTCACTGAAGTTTGAACACATTCTAAAATCATTACCATTTTCACTCATCCCCTCAACGTTTATGTTTTTGTCATTTTTTTACTTCTTTTGTGTGTGTCTCTCCCTTAATTTAGTGTGTAATTACACATGATCTTCCTACTTTTGCTGTTAAATCTTTGTATAGCTTTAGTGTTCCTTGATCCACTGCTTTTATGACATCTTTGCTTTCGTCAATGAGAATTTTTTCTTTGCAATATTTTCTTATTCATTAAACATTTTTTTTTTCTTAAAGAAGTTCCTTTGATATTTGTGGTAGTACTGGTTTGTTGGTGATCAGCTTCAGCTTTTTCTTGTTTGGATATCTGGTTCCTTTTATAAAATATTTCTTGTAGTTCTCAACTTTTTAATGTTTTACTTCAGTTGCTAAGTGGGCTCAGATAAATTTTATAAAATATATTCTGCTAAAGTTGTAATTTTTATAGAATAAGAAGTGTTTTTAAAATGTGCTTTTTAATTTTATAAGATTTGATTGGGGCTTGAAGAAAAATTCGTAGTAATTTTCTGTGCAACTAGGTGTTATGAGCTGTACCTAATTTTGAAGTAGGAAATGGCATAAAAAAGGATGTATATGCTGATGTTTTCCCATACCCCATGATGTGAGACCTTGGAGAGTGGAGACCTCTTTGATACCATAGTACACAGCATAGCACCTTGTCCTTGAGAGATCACATTTTTTTCTGTAATTGAAGTGAATTTTGGGAATGTGGTAGAAAAGTTATTAGACTACTAATAGTGTTTTGGTCTTTCAGGGGCATGGGGGAATGCTCTTGAAATTATCCTGTGTTTAGGTAAAGAAACTCAAGGGCTAATCTCTGTGCTCTAAAGATAGAGACTTTGAGATACTTTTAGTTTGGTATCATCCCACTTCATCTTGAATTCAGATTTCTGTAAATCTCTGAATTTTTTTTAAAGTAATGAAGGCCCAGTGAGCCAAAGGGCAGGGAAAAAGTATTTCTTATACTTAATAAATGGGCTTTATCGCCGTTAATTTAAATAAAGTATATTTTAAGTAGAACTAGAGCTGACTCCTAACCAGATCTTCTTACTTAGACTTAATTTAGTTCAAAAACAATTTAGCTTACCTCTGGGACAGAATTTGTTTGTTCTTCCTTCATCTTCCCTAAGAGTAAGATTCAGCAGGAAAGAAAAGTTATAATGTGGCTGTATAGGAAATATAATTTAGTGGAGGAGTAGAGAGGTAGACAGTAGGTAGGTCTTGCTGTTCTTCTATTTTAAGAGAAAAACATACCTATAATTTGTATAAAATCATACTAATGGAAAGTCATTCACTGTCTACCACACAAAATAATTTAATTGCACAATTCTATTAGAAAATTTTTATTATTTAATATGAATTACTTTTTGTACCTTAATGAGCTATTTTTCTGTTTTTTCTTGTATAATAGCATATCCTTCCCCCTGCCATAAAAAATATTTCTGCTCTGTTCTAAGGAATAACAGACTATACCTGATTATCTCTGGTATCATAAATTAATTTTATTAAGTTTTAAAACAATGGTGATTTAGATGGGTAAATCAAAATCTACAATTGCAGGAAATTGTGCTTAAGGACACACATTTACATACTGAAGCCAGTAATGTGCTTTGCGTAGGAGAGGGTGTAGGACACTATTGTGTACATGGTTATTAGAATAATTTTTTTTTTTTAAATTCTCCAAAGCGCAAGATCTGAGGTACTTTTTTGGTGATATGTTGAGACAGTTTTCTGGCTTGAAGTGATCATTGGTGAGAGAGTGTTTCCTCTCTAGGTTTCTAGAACTGTGATGAGAACATCATAGTTAATTAGGTACTTTTCTTGATGCTCACGTCCAGCTGTACACTTCTTTTTTTTTTTTTTTTTTGCCTTTTAAGTAGCCAGCAGCACTTTCTCAAATCCATGTTCATGGTGGGTGAAAAATGTAATGGTTCAGAAGAGTTTATGATAAAAGCAGTAATCCCCTTGTCCCACTCACACCTTCCCACCTCAGTTCCCTCTCCCAGGGGGACCAGTTCAGTTGTTTCTATGTTTGATTCTTCTAGTGATAATCCCCCATTTTAATATGCTTGTACTTCTATTTCCTGATTTATCCGTTTTAAGCATTATTTATTGACTTTCTGCAGTGATAGTAAAGATTTAGCTCCCATTTACCACCTGTCAAGAATCGTAAAGGGTCTGAGATTTTACTCTCTACCTGAAGTTAGCCTGTCACAGTTTTATGGATGCTGGTAGGAGATGCCGACCCTGGTGTTGGTGGCTGGCGCAGCGGCAGAGATGAAGTACAGTATTACTCAGCAATAGCAGTAGCCAGAGTATCAGCATTCATTTGTGTCCTGAGCCTCAGTGCCCACAGGGCATGGCAGAGAGGGCTAGATAACACCTCTTCACCTTGTGGGTTTTGTTACTTGAGAAAACTCCAAGTTTAGGGATTTCAGATATTTTACAGTGCAGTCCTTTGCTACTGTTCCAGAGGGAGAGATAGTAAGTATGTCTGCTCTGTGCATTGGAGGAAGACACTTTCTGTTGTCCAAGGCTCTTTGCTGTATGAACATCCTTGGAAATACCATCTAGACTTCCTAAGATGGCGGCATAGGTGAATGCGCCGTGCCGCCTTGCACAACCAAACAAGGAAAAAAATCAGAAATTTACACATCCAAAAACAGCCAGATCTGACAGAAAATCGTATTGAGAGGAAGTCCGACAACCAAGGAATTAAAGAAGGTACATTCATCCAGTCTGGTGAGCCGGGAGGAGCAGGGCGGAGGGAGAGCGCTAGGCGACCCTGCAGGGAGCTGGTGAGCAGACGGCAGGACCGCGGTTGGAGGGGCGGTCCCCGCGCGGCTGCAGCACATCCAGACAGGGGGCCAGACTGAAGTGCGGCCTGCGCCCAGCTCATCTGGACCCAGCGGGGCCGAGACTGGTGGACCCGGCAGGTCCGCAATTCGCGGGCAGACGGACCAGGAGAGAAAGCAGGGCGCAACCCATTGGCGCAGACTGAGAGCACCTGTGGGGGTGGAGTCGGTGGCGGGAGGAACTCCCGACCTCACAGGAAAGTTCGCTGGGGAGACCCATGGGGGATTGGAGCTGTGCAGGCCGTCCACCGACCCCGGAGCGACCCCCGGAGCCAGCGCAGAGGGACTCAAATTGCTTGTAGGAGGCGGTGTGGGTGCAGAGAGCAGAGCAGGCGCCATTGTGCTCTCAGGTCCTGCCCCCACAGGCTACGTCACAGCACAACTACTGTGAGTTTCCCTGCACAGGGGAACCCCAAGGCTCCGCCCCCCTTACAGTAATAGGCTCACCGAGGGGAAAAAAATGGCCCAAAGAAAGGAACAGATTAAAGCTCCAGAGCTAACTGACCAAGAGATAGCCAACCTATCAGATGCACAGTTCAAAATCCTTGTAATAAGGATGCTAACAGAATTTGATGAAAAATTATCGAAATTGCTTGAACAAATGAGGAGAGATCTACAGGGAACCAATAGAGATAAGGAAATTGGGACTCAAATCAATAGAGTGGACCAGTAGAAAGAAAAAAAACATCCAACCAGAAAAGAATGAAGCAACAAGAATTCAAAAAATGGAGGAGAGGCTCAGAAACCTCCAGGACATCTGTAAACAGCCCAACATACGGATCATAGGGCTGCCAGAAGGAGAAGAAGAAATCCAAGGAATTGAAAACTTATTTGAACACATAATGATGGAGAATTTCCCAAAGCTGGTGAAGGAAATAGACTTTCGGGAAGTCCAGGAAGCTCAGAGAGTCCCAAAGAAGTTGGACCCAAAGAGGAACACACCAAGACACATCATAATGACATTACCCAAGGTCAAAGATAAGGAAAGGATCCTGGGAGCAGCGAGAGGAAAGGAGACAGTTACCTACAAAGGAATCCCCATAAGACTGTCAGCTGATTTCTCAAAGGAGACCTTGCAGGCAAGAAGGGGCTGGACAGAGGAGTTCCAAGTCATGAAAGGCAAGGACCTACATCCAAGAATACTCTATCCAGCAAAGATTTCATTTAGAATGGAAGGGCAGAGAAGGTGCTTCTCAGATAAGGTCAAGTTCAAGAAGTTCATCACCACCCAGCCTTTATCGTATGAAATGTTGAAGGGAGTTATATGAGGTATGGAGGAATATCAACAGGGGAGTGGTGGGGGGAGAGGGTGGGAATGGGGCACAGAATAAGTAGCATAAATGGGAGGTAGACAACAGACAGGGGGAGGTTAGAACAGTATAGGAAGTGCAGGAGCAGAAGGACTTATGTGTATGACCTATGGACAAAACTAAAGGGAGGGGAAAGGGGGCTAAGGGGGTGGGGGGAAAGAAGGGGGGGTGGAGTGGGACAACTGTAACAGCATAATCAATAAAATATAGTTAAAAAAAAAAGAAAATACCATCTAGAACAAAGAGCAAACAGTTCTTTGCTTGTAAGACATAGAGACCCATGAAGAATTACTTCCCACCATCACTGTCCCATTCACCACCTCCTTTCTGATACATCATTATATTTAGCTTTCTGGTCACCTTGATAAATCCTGTGATTTATTTTTATTTCACTAACAGTATATGGTATCTTTTGACTTCTTGTTTTGAAAGAGGAGTATTTTAGTTAGGGATCCTTGTGAGTGTTAGAAACCCAGCTTAATCATAATTTAAGTGAAAAAGGAAGTCGTATGCACCCTTCCCGCCCCCCAGAACTTAAGAGTTCAGAAGGATGAAGTAGGATTGGGTCTGGGTGCTCAAACCTTGCTTTCTGCTTTCCTCCTTTTAGCTTTATTTTCAGGATCCTCCTCCTTTACCCCTCCCCCCACCAGTACTGATTCTAGGCTGTGGGTTATTTCTGAGCAAGTCACTATGGCAAGGTGGAGAGAATTTGATTAGAATCAGTAGAGCCTGGTAATATGCCTGCCCTCAGAGATGGGTATGAGATCAGTCCTGTTTGAATCACTTGTACTGGGAATGGGGAGAGGGCAGTTCTCCTGAGTTAAAACAGGTTGCCTCCCCACATCGGAGTTCTCACTTGTATTCTTTCTTTTCGTACTACTTGTTTCTAAAACTTCCTTAATTTTTCCATTTTCTGGAAGATGGTATCAAATTTCTAGTATCTCTTTTCATACTTACCTTCCTCCTGATGCTCTCCATCAGTCTGAGCTTTATTTAGAACTGCTGCTCAGGTGACATCTTGTAACTTGCCTTCATTATGCTCCTATTTCCCATATATTCCTCTTGCTTTTTTTTTTTTTTTCTTTTTTTGCTGGGGTACATACTAAGGTAAAATGCATGGACGGTGAAGTATGAGTAATTCCGTGTCTGAAAATATTTTTATTTTATTTCTGAAGTGGGAATAGAATTCTAGATTGAGCGTAAGTTTCAGTCAGAACTTCAAAGGTATTGCTCCGTTATTGGCTAGTGTCCTTATTGATGAGATGTCTTAGGCCCTTTTGATTCTTGTTCCTTTGTAGATAAGTTGCCTTTTCTCTGAAAGCTTTTATATTTTTCATCTTTGTCGTCTGAAATTTCCCAATGTCTTGGAGTGGGCCTCTCTATTCATTTGAGCACTGAGTGGGCCATATTAATTAGAAGACTTCTATAAACTCTTCTCCTATTAAACTTACTATTCTTTTAGTTGTAGAAAATTAATATTTCTTTGAAAACTTCCCCTTTTTAATTTTCTTTTGTCTTTTTGTTCTGGAATTCTTGTTAATCAAGTGTTGACCTCCTGGACTGCTGCTTTGTGTCTCCTTTGATAGTTTTTGTCTTTGTTTTGGTCTGTTTCCTTGATTTTTGTCTCTACAACTTCAAACCTTGTACTGCTTTAAAAAAAATCGTTCTTTCTTGCCTTTCGCAGCTTCCAATCTTGTTTTATGGATGCAGTATCTTGACTCTGAGGATCTAAATTGGAAGGCTTTTTAATAAGTTCTATTTTATGAATTGTTTCTAACTTTGTCAGCATCTTTGTCTCTTTCATGTTACAGATGTTTGATTCTGATTTAACAAGTCAAATGGAAGAATGAAGCAATATAAAACTTACAGGGGTCTCTGTACCTAGACAGGGTCTCTCAGCTGGTGAGCTTTGCATTAGGGTGAGCGGGTGGAGGGGCCCCATTATTCTTGGTGAGTGGTGCCTATAATTCTCTCCAGACAGTTTAATTTCATTGAAGAAGGACCTGTCAGGCTTTTTTCCTAAATAACGTAAAGTTTCCAAGATAACTAGGATTGTGAAGAAGATTAATGATCTGGGGTCTTAGAAATGTTCAAATAGTCATCTTTCCTGTGTTTTAGAGGCAAACGTTTTAGGGTAGAGCATAGTATTGCAGAAAGCAGCCCAGACATGGGAGCCAGACTGCTTGGGTTCAGATCTGGCTTTGCCACTTAGTTAGGCCTAAGTTACTTGACAAGCTACTTAACCTCTCAGTGCCCCTTTTCTCATCTGCAATATTTGGACAGTAATACTGCCTACCTATCAGGGTTGTTAGGAGGATGTAGGTGAAAATACATACGTTAAATGCCTGGCATATAGTAAATTCTCAGAAGGTGTTAATTTTTTCTTTTCTCCCTGTCAGTAATAAAATTTATGTGATTTAGATATGGTGGTGATTGCCCACAGCAGAAATTTTGGTAGGATTGGGTAGTTTTAGATTGCATTTTTCTCTTTCGAACCTCAGAACACTTGGTATCACTACTTGAAATGTTGAAATGAATATGTGCAAATATTTTCACAAAAGTCTTTAAAAGGTCCTCATCCCTCACCCCCAAAAAGGATCTCAGTAAAGATAACTTGATAAGGAAAGTAGTCTTGGAGCATAGCCAGAGACTAGGAATGAAGAAATACTATTTTCATGCCCAGAAACTCTATGTACAATCAGAATCATATGTGCTTAGGATGTTAGGGAAGATTTGTTCCCATACAAAACACATGCTGATAGTCCTAGTTCTTGGACTTCAGGAATGTTGAAAGTTTCATTACAAATGGACGTTTAGGGAATGCCCCATTATGGTGGAACACTGAGACTTTCCTTACCACACTCTCTGCTGACTGTTTGTAAAATTTAGGTGAGTTAATGAGTAAAACTCTTTAGTGGTTCCTGCCCTCCCCAATACCCCCTACCTCCCCTGGTCCCCCAGACTTAACCCTGTTTTGAACTGGGGTATTTTAATTTAGATTATTTATCTCCCCCCCCACACACACAGGGGTCGAGGAAGTCACTGAAATCTAGTAATGTTACTCTTCTGTCTTCAGTAGGAAGTTTTAGGTATAAGGCAAGTAGCCAGGGAAACCATACCCATTCTAAAGGGTTAGGTTGAGTCAAGCACAAGTCCGTCAGAGTGAGCCAGACCAGGGTGTGCAGTCTGAGCCACTTGGGCAGGATAGGTTATGAAACAGCTGGTTACAATAACAAGTTAGTCATGTCATATGTACTCATAGTCCACCATTTCTTGTTCCCCACCTCTGGTTGCTGACTGGCAGATAGTACAGTTCAGAACATAGGCATTAAATCAGTTCTTGGAATATAGGAAGAACAGTGATTGGATTACTAGGAGGACAGAGCAGCAGAAGGGGTCATTGGGAGCTGGGGGCCAAGCAGATAGACTTCCAGCAGCAAGGAAGTAAGTGCAAGGTGGTCGCAAAGCTGCATGCAGAAAGTCTAATAAGAACAAGAGTAAAGGAGTAATTTTTAGTTTCTTAAATGATAGTTTCCTGAGGTCTTAAAACATCAGAGATGATAAACATCTGTTTATCAGCTAGATTCAGAAGTTTGGATCTGGATAATGGCCATCTGTTAGTTTGCTTGTGCTTGGTGGTACTGGAAGTTTGTATGATGTTAGACTAATTAGTAGGATAGAAGTTAAAATGCCCTTGCTCACACCAAGTGATTCTGTAGTTTTTGTTTGGGGGAAAGTATAGCAGGTCCCTGAGTAATGTCATTTTGTTCAGCATTGTTTCATGATGAGATGCTGCAGGAACTTAACTCTTGTTTACATTAGTTAGCATGTGGTAAATTGGCTTTGTTATATGTTGTGAACCTATTGAGGATGTTAAGTGAGGACTTACTGTGTAGGGATAAAAGGAGTTTTCTCAAGGAAACTTCCTTTAGTAGTTATTTTTCTCATAGGTAGCAGTGGGTCTGAATAATAGAATAGACTTTATAAAAAGAAAGTAGTGGTAAGTGGTTACTTATTAGACATGGAAAAATCATTTTGTGGTATTTCTTGGGTTTAGAGAAGAATTGATTAAAGGCTAAGAAGTTGTATTTTCTTCTTTGGTGAGGTTCTTTCTAAATCCAGGCTAACCATTCTGGGCAAATATGTCAAAGTATAAGTAAGCTACTTGCCTGTAATTTGAACAAGATCCATTTTCTTTTTCCCATGAATAATGGAAGTAGTAAAGAGGCTAAGAGTTGTCAGAGCTTGTGAAGAGATTCTGAGTCAAAATCTTACCATCAATATTTGCTCCAACTATTCCTTAATTTATTTATTTATTTTTTTTAAGATTTTATTTATTTATTTATTTTAGAGAGAGGAGAAGGGAGGGAGACAGAGAGGGAGAGAAACAGCAATGTATGGTTGCCTCTCATATGGCCCTCACAGGGGACCCGGCCCGCAACCCAGGCATGTGCCCTGACCGGGAATTGAACCAGGACCGTCTGGTTCCCAGCCCGAGCTCAGTCCACTGAGCTACACCAGCCAGGGCCTATTCCTTAATTTAAGCAGGTAATTTCATGTTCCTGGTCTGGAATAAACTGAAAACAAATAGTATGTTGAGCATATTATAGCAGAGTATAAGAAATAGTTAAGGACATTGTGCATTCATTTCCTGGAGTAAAAGGTACCCACAGTGGCCCAGATTGTTTTGATAGAGTAGAAATCACTCTTTGGATGTGACAAAGAACAACAGAAATGAAACATTTCTCAGCTCCTTAAATATCAGCAATTTGTTTGGAGATCCATTTGTAAGAGTAAATATATTTATAAGTGAATTGAACTAGCAAGTTTTTGCTTGGTTGTTGCAGTTGTCATGGTTCCTTTTACTACTGGGAATATGGGTGGACTCTTGAGAAAGGTTCTTGGTTATGTCACCTGGCTTGGCAATCTTCTGAATAACACTTGAGATGTACCTCTAATACCCCCATGGATTTGGGACCCGGAGCTTACCAGGGTCTAGTACTATGATGGTTTTAAATAAACTTCCTTTTGCACTAGGCTTTAAAATTTGAAAAACATGCTATTAGTCCTTTGGCACAGCTCTCTGAGGTTGAACAGTCTTTGCTGGTGGAAAGACTTCTCTACCATTGGAGAGGTTTAGACTGTGTGACCTCTCGGGAATGGGTTATAAAAAGGAATCAAATATCATATTGGAAATAGGCAAACTTCAGATTATATGTACATTTTGTTCATTTATAAAATGTAAAATTTAGAGACTTCCCCAAATCTAGAGTGACAAAACCAGAAAATGTCTTTAAATTTCTTCTCTCCTCACTGCTCACCCACATTATTAGGCTTTCATAGCTCTAATTAATATCTATGTTTCTCTCCATTTAGAAATATAGTAACTACATACATACATACTGGGTTCTTTAAAAAAGGGGAGAGTAGATCTCTGTTTCCCACCACCCACATACCTTTAAAACTGTACTGTAAACTTAAATAAAGCTTACCTCCGTTGAGTCTATTTTGGCTAAAAACTGTAAGCCCTCTCCATTTATCAGACAGTCACTTTTTTTGAAGAGGATGGTTTTTTGGTATGTTCACATACTCTAGTGGTATTTACATATACACATTATTTTTAAAATGTATAATTGTAATTTATTTGTAACACAAATCTACTAATTGTATAGGTAAAGGCAAACACAATAACCAAATAAAACCAACCCCTACCCTTTATTCCAGTCTCAATTTTTGGTAGCTTTAAATTCTTTAATTTTTCTGACACATTTCAGGCTATTTGTGAACTATCCTGTTGTGCTAAAGCTATGAGAAACTGGCCATCTCGGGTGAAAATGGCAGACTTCTATAGCCTTAAATGAACTCACTGACTCACGATTTGCCGATACCTGCAGATCTTTTCAGGAGAAAGACAGATTTGCTAACATCATTGGGCAAGGGGCACAAACAAAGCATTATACTTTGGAAGATAGCGGCTGTTTTAAATCTTCGTCACTCTTTTGAAAATACTCAAAATACAAAATAGCACCAAAGAGAAGAGGTGCAGGAGTGCTTTGATACCACTACAGAGTTGAATGTCTCATTTGCAAACACTTTTAAGTAATGTTGTATAATGGTTTTCTCCTCTTAGCTTGTTTGAATATATTGGGGAATCTCTCTGTTTCTTTCTTCTGTTTATGGCTCATCAGTGTCTCTGTGAATGGCTTTGTGAACCATAGATTTCACTGACTGGTTTGTGTTCTCTTATTCATGGGCCAGATTTCAACTACAAGTTCATGATTAATCCCTTTATAAATCAACTATAAGCATTTATACCAAAGGAACTTTGGAAGAAGTTAGAATAGGAATTTGAACCTAAATTTTGTAAATTTACCTTCGTGAGACTTACATATACAATTTTTTCTTTGTTTTTTGTTCATGAAATAGCTTTTAAAGTGTTGATTAATCAGAAACGTCAGAAAATATTTCAGAAGAGCTGAAATTTGAAGTGGCTATAAAGATAGCTCTCTTTTATTGTGTGTTCCTAGCATTTTTGCTAAGCACTTTACATTCATGATTGTTGAAGGCAGAACAGGATCATCGTTGTCATGTTATTAGACTATGAATGAAGTGCTGTTCTTTTCAAGTTCCCAGGAGGTTCCTGTATGCAACTAAGGTTGAGAACAGTTGCTTTAGGAAGAGTAGTAGATTTCTGGTTTGGATCTCTGTGTGGATGGTTGAGCTTTTGGGGGAGAAAATTTAGAAAGAGGTTTTGTGTGTTAATGTCTCCTGGGGGTTGGCAGTTGGAAATAGGATCTGAAGCTCAGCGGCAAAGTGGGTACTAGAGGTGCGGTGGGGGGTCGGGGTGGGGTTATTGGCAGCTAGATGTTATTTAGAATTTTAAGATTAGGTGGAATTCCGTGGGAGAGGTTGCATGATGAAGACTTCAGAATCATGGGAAAACTTGAAATGTTTTGAGTGGGTGGAAGGAGAGAACACAGATCTAAATGTTTCAAAAAGCAGCATCAGCAAGGGAAGTATTGCAGAAGCCAAGGGAGAAGATAGGTGCTGGGGGACAGGTGCACCTGCATATGGTAGGTGCTCAATAAATTAACTTCTTGCAAGTAGAATTTAGTGAGTGTTTAAGGAGTCTTAAGTTTCCATTGGATTATAAGTTAGGAAGTTGCTGGTGACCTTGGTAAAAACAATTTAAATGAAGTAGTATTTCTCCTACTTTAGTCTGTGCGGCTCCTAGTCTCCTTTACTAGTTCATTATCCTCTATTTTAACTTAGAGTTCTGTAGAGCTTTGCTTACAGGCCATTGGTTCTCCAAGTGTGGTTCTCCAGACCAGAAACATCAGCATTACCTTGGAGCTTGTTAGAAATGAAAATCCTTGGGCCCACCCAGACCTACTGAATCAGAAACTCTAGGGTTGGGACCTCTTGTAACAAGCCCTCCAGGTAATTGTGATGCTTGCTGAAATTTGAAAATCAGTGTTTTAAGACCTTTTCTCTGTCTGTGCTTTCTCTTTGGCATTTAGTCTTTTATCATGGCTTGAATTACCATGCTTTGTGCCCAAACTTCCAAATTTACCTCCTTGGTCCAGTTCTGAGGACCAGGTCCACAGATTCATCTGTCTTTTTATTCATCTTGAGTTTGATGTCTCATAGTTCTTCCCGCTAAACTTGTCCAAAACTGAGCTCAGAATTTTTCTCCTAAACATCTTTTCAGGCACTATCATCTGTGTAGATGTTTACACTAGAAACCTAATCTTGAGCCACGTTATTACACAAATACTAGTAAGTTCTAATAACATTTCCATTATGTGGGTTTAGAATACACACACACACACACACACAGACGGACATACAAATGAAATAGTGATCATTTAAATAACACAATGAGTAAATGACCCCTGCAGTTAAGTGTGAGACAGGAAATATCTTTTAGGAAGTCTCAATTCTCAGAACTCCTGTGTCAACCTGCCTTGCTGAGTGTACTTTCAGAGTTTAAAAGTTGGGTATTATAAGACATGGTCTCCAAACTCAAGTTAAGTACTTTATTTGCTCAAGCAAATAAACTTACATGTAAGTATATGAGGTATCTGGTTACTTAATGGGATCAAATATACAAAACTATGTCTGCTGTAATTGATAGGCAATTTCCTGGAAAGGGTGGGTGATGAAGTGTTAAAGATTGTGGGATTCTGGGGCCAGAATGCTTTGGTTCAAGTCATGATAGTGCCACTTGCTGTGACTTTGGACAGGTTAATTTCCTTAAATAGATAATAACCATCCATACCTTAGTGAGTTATTAGGATTAAATATAATATATTTAAGAGTTTGGAGTAAGCAGTACCAGGTTACATGGGTAAAGGTTCAGTAAATGTGAGCTGTTACTACTTTCTCTTCCACCTCATGATTCTATTCCAGTCATTCTTGAATTCTTTTAGCTACTAGTACTTATTCAGGCATGCCATGCCTTTATGTTTCCTAATACTCTGTAATTCTTCACTGTGCTTTGTAAACATTATTACTTTATAGTAACAGCTTTATTGAAATATATTTTCACATAACCACATAATTAACCCATGTAAAGGGTACAGTTCAGTGATAGTCACACAAGAGTCATGCAGCCATCACAAAATCAATTTTAGAACATTTGATTCAAGTCATGAGATTACCACTTAATATCATGAAGATACCAGAAAGAATCCCTATGCTCATTAGCAGTCACTCCACATTCCCTGCATCCCTCCCAGCCACTGGCAACCACTGCATCTATTTTCTGTCTCTATAGATTTGCTTATTCTGGACATTTCATATAAATGGAATAATAAATTATGTGGTCTTTTGTGTCACTTTGCATAATGTTTTCAAGGTTCATCCATGTTGCAGCATGTATAAACCTTCCTTTTTATGACTGAATAATCCATTGTATGTTTATACCACATTTGTTTATTCATTCATCAATTGATGGACATTTAGGTTGTTTCCAATTTTCAGCTTTTATGAATAATGCTGTTAAGAAAATGTGTTTACAAGTTTTGTGTAGACACGTTTTTATTTCTTGTGAGAACATACCTAGAAGTAGAATTGCTGGATTATATGGTAACTATGTTTAACCTTTTGAGGAACTGCCAAACTGTTTTCTAAAGCTGTGCTATACATTTTCCATCTGCAGTGTACGAGGGTTCTAGTGGCTGAGAAGTGGTACTGCATTGTAGTTTGTTTGTTTTTTTTTACAGATGGGAAGGAAGGGAGAAAGAGGGAGAGAAATAATCAATGTGTGGTTACCTCTCATGCGTGCCCCACTGGGGACCAGGCTGCAACCCAGGCATGTACCCTGACTGGGAATTGAACCAGTGACCCTTTGGTTCACAGGCTGGTGCTCAATCCACTGAGCCACACCAGCCAGGGCTGCATTGTAGTTTTGACTTGCATTTCTTTGATGGCTAATGATGTTGATCATCTTTTCATGTATATTGTCTTTGGGAAAATGTCTATTCAGATACTTTCCTCATTTTTTATTTGGGTTAGTTGTCTTTGTATTATTGAGTTATGAGAGTTTATTATATATTTCAGATACAATTCCTTATCAGATATATGAATCGAACGTATTTTCTCTCATTCTGAGAGGTTGTGGTATTTTTACTTTATGGGTAAAATTAAATATTTTTAATTTTGGTGGAGCCTAATGATCTTCTCTTGTTTGAACTTTTGGTGTCATATCTAAGAAACCATTGCCTAATGCAGGGTCATGAAGATTTATGCCTGTGTCTCTTCTAAGAGTTTTATATTTTTACCTCTCACATGTTATGTACTGGTAACTATTTCTATCTTCCCTGTTAGACTGTCAGCACCATAGGTGGGCTGGGCTGGTGTTTGTCTTACTTATTTGTCCTTTGGGCCTAGTTTGAAGCTTGGAAAATGCTAAGTGTTCAATAATGATTATCAGTAATTTTGAAGAGGCATTTTAAGGAGTCATTATCAAAACATTAAATCTGTGAGGGATTTAGAGAGGCTTTCTGCACAAATGAGTATCTTTAACTCTTGAAATACCTTCTTTGTTTTATTTTATTTTATTTTATTTTATTGATTATGCTATTACAGTTGTCCCATTCCCCCCCCATACCCCCCTACCCTGCACTCCCCCATTCCCCCCCCCTTTAGTTCTTGTCCATGGGTCATACACACAAGTTCCCTGGCTTCCACATTTCCCATACTATTCTCAACCTCCCCCTGACCGTTTTCTACGTACCGTTTACACTACCTATTCTCTGTACTTTCTCCTCCTCTCTTCCCCTCCCAGTCCCCTGTTGCTATCCCTCCATGACTTATATAAATCCCTTTAACATTCATAATAAAGGCTGGGTGATGATGAGCTCCTTGAACTTTGCCTTATCTGAGAAGCACTTTATTTGCCCTTCCATTCTAAATGAAATCTTTGCTGGATAGAGTATTCTTGGATGTAGGTCCTTGCCTTTCATGACCTGGTATACTTCTTTCCAGCCCCTTCTTGCCTGCAAGGTCTCTTTTGAGAAATCAGCTGACAGTCTTATGGGAACTTCTTTGTAGGTGATTGTCTCCTTTTCTCTTGCTGCTTCTAGGATTCCCTCCTTATTTTTAATCTTGGGTAATGTAATTATGATGTGCCTTGGTGTGTTCCTCTTTGGGTCCAAGTTCTTTGGGACTCTCTGAGCTTCCTGGACTTCCTGGAAGTCTGTTTCCTTTGCCAGATTGGGGAAGTTCTCTTTCCATTATTGGTTCAAATAAGCTTTCAATCCCTTGGTTTTCCTCTTCTCCTTCTGGCACCCCTATGACCCGGATGTTGGGACGTTTAAAGATGTCCCAGAGATTCCTAAGCTTCTCCTCATTTTTTTGAATTCTTGTTTCTTCATTCTTTTCTGGTTGAATGTTTTTCTCTTCTGGTCCACACCGTTGATTTGAGTCCCAGTTTCCTTCCCATCACTATTGGTTCCCTGTACATTGCCCCTCATTTTTCTTAGCATATTCTTCATATTTTTATCTAATTTGTGACCAAATTCAACCAATCCTATGAGCATCCTGATTACCAGTGTTTTGAACTGTGCATCTGATAGGTTGGCTATCTCTTCATGGCTTAGTTGTATTTTTTCTGTAGTTTTGATCTGCTCTTTCATTTGGGCCATCCTTCCCTTTCTCGGGGCACCTGTTACTTTAAGGGGTGGAGCCTTAGGTGTTCACTGGGGTGGGGTAACCTATGTTGCGGTGTTGTGACACTGCCTTTGGGGGCGAGGCTTGAGACAGAGCAATGGCACTTGCTCCCCTCTCCGCAGCTTCCAGTCACCTTGTACCACACCCATAAGCAAATTGGGCCCCTCCCAGCCATTCCCAGGTG
Organism: Micronycteris hirsuta; assembly: GCA_004026765.1. Classification (NCBI taxonomy): domain Eukaryota; kingdom Metazoa; phylum Chordata; class Mammalia; order Chiroptera; family Phyllostomidae; genus Micronycteris; species Micronycteris hirsuta. The sequence continues at coordinate 55,039 of PVJI01007811.1, read as the reverse complement.
GGTGGGTGCGTGGGCCGGCCTGTGTAGACCTAAGTCCCTATGGTTCTCTCCAATGAACTCTGCTGCGATGCTGGGAGTTTCTCCTGCCACCGCTTCAGCCCCCACAAGTGTTTTCAGTCAGTGGTTTGAGGCTTTATTTCCCTGCGTTGGTGAGCTGCGCGGTCTGCTCCGCTCCCCAGCTTTTCCTCCGGGTCTATCTGTGCGCATGAGGGACCGCCCAGTCCACCAATCTCAGCCCTGATCGGTCCGGGTTGGCCATCCTCAGGCTTTTCTGGGTGTGCCTGCCGGGGGCCTCTCCGCAGAGCTGCAGCGTTGCCCTCACCGCTCCACAAATGACTGTCTCCCCACATGCTCTCCGCCCGGCTCCGCCCCACTTACTGGTCTGGATGAGCGTGTCTTTAACTTCTTGGTGGTGGGACTTCCAAACAGTTGGATTTTCTGTCAGATATGGTTGTTTTTTGTTTTTAAAATGATGTTTTCCCTCTTTTGGTTGTGTGCGGAGGCATAGTGTGTCTAACTATGCCTCCATCTTGGCCAGAAGTCCTCCTTTTTTTTTTTTTAAAGCTAGGAACTGAACTTTTCTATTTTGTTTGAGTTGCCAGGAGTTGAATTAATACTGCAGATTAAGTTTAGGAGACTAAACAAGTGTGTTTATTATGATAGTCCTCCTTAGTTCTCAAAACTTGTCCATTTAGCTTTACAAAATTGGGCTTAGCGAAATAGAAGGCATTTGCTTTTAAATTTGGAGAGTTTCCTTTATTATTCTGTTCTTTATCATTGCTTCTTAAAGAATGAACTAATGGCAAATCCCATGTTTCTTTGTCATAAACAAAAATTTCATGCCACTTCCCAGGAATCTGGTATCACCCCCTGTAGGTATTGGAAGAGCCTGTTTTCTGATTATTTCTACCAGTAAAGAGGATTTTGTGGGGTTTTCCTACCATGCATTGTGTTACCCCTTCCTATAATACTAGCTTTGGAGTTAGGGCGACATCTAAAATGAGGGCTTTGACATATAATAAACTCATCTGTCATGACTTTCAAGAATAATGTAGACTTTATCACTATAAAACTATACACTTAATTTTTTGAGGAGGGAGAATTCACACTTTGGTAATGAGTGATTTTATTGATAAAGTGTACTTGACAAGGAGTCCTTTTTATTTGGTTTTTTTTTTTCAGTGGATTGATAGTATAATCTTAATATGAGAAGTATCATAATATAGTTCTTTAACCAAATGTAAGTACATTGCTAGATGTACTTCAGAAAGAATTGTGGTGGAGAATTCTTAGGATTAAGCTAATCATGGAGGAGTATACTACCTCATTTAGCATTTTAAAAAATAATGTGAGTTTAAGGTGACCTCAGTAATGGATATTTATTAAAAATGTATATGCATTTGTATGTATCAAACAAATTTAGAATTTTACATCAGAAAATCAAGCAATCTGAACCTTTTAAGGATACACAAGGGAAATAATAGTATTTGCATTTATTGCTTAGTTACAGTGACATGTCTACTGCTCAAGTGTCAAAATTGCTTAATATGAGTTAATATATATCTTATTTCTAATGAAATGGGCTCTATGTCTATGTTTATGCTTGTGATTTTAGTTTTTACTATGGTAACCTTTCATTCTGTCATTAAAAACTAAAAAAAAACCCAAAACCTGCCAGCATTGAATGCTGTACTTTCTGTGTTGAGAATAGCAGATTAAATGGAACAATCAGCCCTGTCTCATTAACACCATCATTTTCATTCTCATCCATGAAAATATCCTTCAGATAAATTTGGGTACTAATTAGACATAATATTAAGTCATTTTTTTGTGAATAGAATCTTTCAGTGAATTCTTTTCTATTTGTTTTCCCATACCTACCTACCACTTAATTTTATTGTGGACTTGAGTGATTTTATGTTTTTGTGTGATTTTTTTCTGTGATCCATAGCAATCAGTTAATTGCAAAGCAAAAGCCACAAAACAGACTACCCCAAACTTCAGCTTCCACAAATAACAGGAGATAGAGTTTCTGCACTTCAAAGTAGTGAGGATGAGGTGTGGATTTGATTTAAATGAATCATTTATTGTCTTTTGTTTTGTGTTTAATCTTTTCTTTTGACTTTTAAGTAGGTTCCAAAATACATAAAATAGATTGAATTGTCTCATTTGTATTTTCCTGTTTTGTTAATTTGTTTTAAAAATAATTGCCTCCCTCTTAATATATAATTTAGAAAAAGTTTGCAACATATTCTACACGTTTTTTCTTTATTATGTATAACTATATTCTTCCCTCCTCCCTCAAAGGGAAAAGGATCACATAGTCTATTTTTTAGAGATGAAGAGGAAAATAGAAGCCATCATAGAAAAATCTGCTTTTGGCAGTTTTTTGGAAATGCCATTTTGACACGAGATGAACCTCTTTTGCTTTTTGCAGTGGTTGGTGCGAGCGCTAAACTTCTTGTGTCACCGTCACCTAATCTGCCCAATCAGTTTAAAAGTATGGCTTCAGTCTTAAATAATGATAAATGATATTCCCTAAAATACACTGTGAAGAGCAAGTAATTTAGGGGGCCAACCCATTGTCATTGTAATCATCTTTCTCGGTTTGGAACTCTGTGTGAGACTGGTTGGTTTTTAAAAAAAATTTTTTTTAAATTAAAAAATGTGATTTTTACTTCATGATTTTTGGTGGAAATTATTATAAATGGTTTTTATTCTTAGAGCAAACTAGGGCAGTAGATGCTGAATCTACTGAAGAATGCCCAAGAAGAATTTAAAAACTCTTTGGGGTTCTGTTAAAAATAGTCTAAGAAGACACTCCCTTTCAGTTTAGTTTGAGAAATAGATTTCTCTCACACTTGCAGTTAATTAACGTAAAATACAAGTTCTAGTTAATGTATTAGAATTACACCTGAAAAGAATGTTTTAAAAATGAGTCTTAAAAGCAGGCTGTTGAAATTGTCTTAAAAAATTTTCACTGAATCAATTCAGTAGTGGGATTTCTCCCAAGACTTGAATTTTATCTCCCATTTTTCACCTTGCTACTATACTATATCTATGTATAAGGCTACATTGATGATTGTAAAGTCATATTTTTGTTAAGGCTCTTTTTCTTTTTTTTTTTAAGATTTTATTTATTTATTTTTAGAGAGAGGGGAAGGAGAAAGAGAGGGAGAGAAACAGCAATGTGTGGTTGCCTCTCATGTGGCCCTCACGGGGACCTGGCCTGCAACCCAGGCATGTGCCCTGACTGGGAATCGAACCGGGACCGCTTGGTTCCCAGCCGGCGCTCCATCCACTGAGCTACACCAGCCAGGGCTGTTAAGGCTCTTTTTCATTTCCTCTGTCATTTTTGCCTTGAAGCCAGTCAATAAAGTATTGACTAATGTAATTAAGACAGTACATTGGATAAAATATTGACATGCCACAAGGACAGATAAAATGCCGTATCTGTGGTCTAGTAGTTGACAGGTAAGTGTTTTAGCAAATAAACTTTACATTTCAGCTGAAAAGTCTGACTTTTAAATATGTATGCATGTATATAATCCATAGTTCTCTTTTCCTAACGACTTAAAAGACAAATACAGTTTACACTATGCTTGAGAGTAAGCCATGAAATTGAATTATGTTAGCACCGTACTTTTTCACAGAATTGCTTAATGTTTTGAACTTTATTATGATTAGGGAATATGGAGTCAGGAAAACCTTATGGGAGAATAATTTGCTTCCTGAGGAATAACAGCAGTAGAATACCCACAACAAACCAAGTGTTTAGTCTTTGTGGTGCTACTTGTTGCCTCATTTAATTTACACTTTTATTAAATGTTTGCGAGACACTTGTTTTTCCTCTGGAGTTGCAGTGCCTGTATTTAAAGTTTTCCACTGTTTTTCTACAAGGCATCCTTTTGAAAATTATGTAATGTCAGATCTGGTATCCAGTGCATGTATTTTAAGTTCATAGATTATACCCGTAAATAATACACATCTTTGTGCTTTAAAACAGGCCATATTTAGGTTTTAGTAAATGGAAACTTTCTTCACTAGTGCTTTTCAAATAGTAAAAATTTTTATTGTGTTAAGGAGGAAGAGATTTTAGCATCTACATTAGGATCATTTTTTCCTATATCCTATTAGCTAATTCCAAGATTGTTTAATATGGTATCCACCCATTTCATTTGGCTGCAACCTTTGCTCTCATGAAAGTAAGAACGATTGTTCTGAATTGCTATGTGTATGTACTTTGGCACAGCATGAAGGTGCCCTTAATAACATTGCCATTGTCTTTAAAGCAGCTTGCAGTTACGACTCCAAATAAAGGGTGTGACAGAGGGCATGGCGGATGATGGTTCTTTTTTTCCACCACTAATGTTTAACAAATTTGCTTTGTACTATGAGCCTTTGTGTTCTCTGAACTACCTACTGTATTTTATGTATATTGTTCCTAGTCAACCAGTGTTTGCATATTTGTCACTATAACTTTGACATGTCTACAGTTTACACCTTTGGATTGTTTTTCATGGAGGCAAACAAAAACAGTATATGGCTTTGCCTCTATTGGCATTTTCCCCCAATTGCATGCTCAAATACTTCTGGGCTTAAATTATTTCATGTGACTCTTGTCCTTCAAATGTTTGTTTACTTCTCTCTGGTTTAGAAATTTAGGAATGGCCTTTGGTTTTAATTCTTTTCCTTTTTCAACGCACAGTAGTAGTATCTTCACTGTGTGATTTCTTTTTAAGTAAGGAGTTTCTATAGAAAAAACTTGCTGGCTGTTTGAATGGCTCTGTTTTAGATTGCTGAAAGATCTGTACTGACCGTGAAGGAAGGATATTATTTGTGCCATACTTTATTCTATTATAGATAACTTTATCAAGTAATGTAGGAAGAGAAAGTAAATATTCATAATGCAGAAATCAGAAAACCTTTATTATTGCTTTATGAGATTATCTTTGAATCATGTATTCCTCATTAACCTCTTTAAGAAAAGGAGACTGGCAATCACCTTCATGGTGATCCTCCAGTCACCTCTGAAATGGAGGATCAGAGAAAACAAGCATTTTGCCTAGAATTTTAGGCACATGGCTTGTAATAGACTGACTCCAAAGCCAATACTTTTTGTTCTTAATGTATCATTTTCCATCTAAAGTGGCTTACTTCTAGGGTCAATTTGTACTTTGGGAGACCCACTGGATAGCATAAAATATTTAATGTGTTAAATAAATCAGCCCTGGCTGATGTGTCTCAGTGGATTGAGCACAGGACTGGGAACCAAAAGGCCACCAGTTTGATACTTAGTCAGGGCACATGCCTGGATTGCAGGCCCGGTCCCCAGTTGGGGACATGCAAGGAGCAAGATACCAATTGATGTATCTCTCACACATTGATGTTTCTCTTCTCTTTCTCCGTCCCTTCCCTTTCTAAAAAGGTAAATAAATAAAATCTTTAAAATAAAGAATCAGAATTTGATGATACTTAAAGTATGAGGAGGGAGCCCCCAAAAAAAACCTGAAATTATTTTCTGGAGGTTGGGCCCATTGTAGTACAGGCTTCCGCCACATTGTGAGTGTTCTAGGAACCCATCTGTATTAGAGTATCAGCTGGCACTGTTGTGAGAGGCTGAGTTTGGCTTCAGTGAAAGATTTTTTTGAAGACTCTGAATGAGTTTGCCTATTTCATGATGGGTGATTTGCGAGCACACCTGCCCACACCATGCTAAGTGTGCAGCAGTTTTTGACCAAAGGCATGACCCTTGTGCTCCACCCTCCCATTCACCTGATTGCTTCCCTGATGAAAAAATTACTTAAAGGGAAATGTTTTGCCGATGTAGAAGAGGTAAAACAAAAAACAGCAAAAGCCCTAAAAGCATAAAGATTGACGAGTTCAAAAACTGTTTTGATCAGTGGAAAAAAATGACTTCATAGGTGTATTTCATCAAATGGACAGTACTTTGAAGGTACTATAGTTTAAACATGTAAGAATACACATACAATTTGTTAAAATAAATTCCAGGGTTTGTTTTCTTTTTGTTTTTGAGCCCCCCCTTCATTTACTACAGAACAAGAATAACTCGTTTTTAATTTCTCACAGAATTCATTGATAGTAATCTTACCTTTAAAGGTACTGCTGTAGTACCTTAACATGGATTTTTAATTTTTTTTAAAAGATTTTATTTATTTATTTTTAGACAGAAGGAAAGGGAGGCATAAAGGGACAGAAACATCAATGTGTGGTTACATCTCACATGGCCCCCCTGGGGACCTGGTCCGTAACCCAGGCATGTGCCCTGACTGGGAATTGAACCAGCGACCCTTTGGTTCACAGCCCGCACTCAATCCACTGAGCTACACCAGCCAGGGCTGGACTTTTAAATTAGTTTTACACTAAGGTTCTTCCAAATTGGGGTATTATCTTCATTTTACAGATGATGAAACTGAGGTGGAAGCTTGAAGTGTTAAGTGTTAAGTGCTAGAAGTGAGGTTCAGGTTTTCAGAAGAAAACAGTGATTTACTGTAAGTAGAACCCATTGATTTGGAATCAAGATAACTTCAGGCAAGCAGTATCAAGTCCTCCTTAGTTCACTTATCTTTAAAATGAAGAGGTTGAACCAGGTGATCTCTAAATGTCTCTTTAAATGTTCCAAAGTGGTAATGCTTTAAAATCTTCAGGGGTCCATGAATTTACAAATGAGAGACTGTTAGATACTTATTTTCATTAATGAGAAATTTATTATTTTCTTCAAACCACAGCAAATCAGCGGTCCCTATAACTTTTTATTTGAAATTACAAATATTCTTATATCACACAGCAGTTGTTGCAGATATTTTTAAAATATCATTTATTTTGGTCACAATTTGGAAATTATGATAGTTAATATACTTGTCATTAGAGTTTGTTACTTTATATATTAAAGAAATGAGTGTTTTAGTACTGTAAGTTTTTAAAAAATATTTTGATAACTGTATTTTAATGTAATTGGTTTACATTGTGTGTGGGTATTTTTGCTTTAAAAATTCTGAGTCTGACCCTGGCCAAGTAGTTCAGTAGGTTAGAGCATCGTACCCATACGCCAAGGTTGTGGGTTTGATCCCCAGTCAGGGCACATACAAGAAGCAACCAATGAATGCATAAATAAGAGGAACTACAAGTTTCTCCCTCTCTCTCCTCAAATCAACAAATAAAAACAAATTAAAAAAAAAAAAAAGTCAGAGTCTGTAGTCTCCATATACTGCCAAAAGAGTTTATGGCACAAAAAGGTTAACTACCCTTGAGTAGCATGTTCTCTGCAGTGACTGCAAAATGGCCCAGATTGATTCTAGTTATGAATGAAAGAACTTTCTGGACAGTTTTGGGGGAGCTGTGTGTATATTGAGGAGGAGTTGCCTCTGTATCTCTCTCTTCGGTGATAGACTATGATTATGTGGCTCTCCACTAATACTGAGCAAACTCAACAGAAGCAAAATGGTGATGATAGAAATAAGTTTATGATCATCTCTGTTCTGCATATTTTTTCTCAAGGAATTAAGTTTCTAAGTTGTTTTATTTGAGGGATATAGGATAGACCTCTTATTTGAGGTTATCTACTGTTGATTTTGTAAGCAGGAGTACTAGCTTGCCAAGAACGAAGTTACCCAGACACACATACACTAAACAAAAATATTTATTTCTGAAACAAAAGATCAGTTGGAAGGGTGTATTACTTTGAAAATATTATTGTGCCCTGGCTGATGTAGCTCAGTGGATTGAGTGCGGGCTGCGAACCAAAGGGTTGCCGGTTTGATTCCCAGTCAGGGCACATGCCTGGGTTGCAGCCCAGGTCCCCAGTGGGGGCCACGTGACAGGCAACCACACGTTGATGTTTCTCTCCCTCTCTCCCTCTCTTCCCTTATGTCTAAAAAATAAATAAATAAAATCTTAAAAAAATAAAAAATAACAAAAATAATATTGTCTTTGCTGTTGAGTTGTTGTGTGTGTTTTGTTTTTTCACCTTTTTTCTTGTTAGGTCCTTAATATATAATTTATGTATTAATTGAATATGAGGGAGGAAATAGTAAATTCTTCATATTAGTAAGAAGTAGAAGTATACAACAAAACTCAATAGCTTCACTGGAACACAAAGACTGCTGGAGTTCTGTCCTGCCATGAGGCTGTTATTCCATTTGTAATGCATTTATCTTTGGGTAGGGTGGGATTTGCATTCCCAAAGTTACAATGAGTTTCCAGATCCTTATCGGTTAGTATTAGGAGTGACTGTTTTTAGTGGTGATAATGAGGCAGCTATTCCCAGGAGGAGACTTAGTCACTGGCAGATTTGTCAGAACCCTGAAATAGTTTGTGAAAGCTCAGGATGGAAAAAGCAAGCTGTTTCAAAAACAAAACAAAACAAACTCAAGCTGTGTTTTTGGGGGGAGGGTGAGATACGAGGATGGATGGAGGTGGCAAGAAACCAGATGAACTTCCCTGAAGTCTGTAAGCTATCTAGAAGACGGGAAAGATTAGTACTGTTTACCTAGAGCACTGTAGTGTGAACATGAAGTTTGAGTGTGGTAAGATTAAGTTGGTTAACAGCCACTAATCTGGAAGTATGTTCTCTGTGTACATTGGCAAAATTTAATTTGAGAAAAAAAATTTTTTTTTCTGGTAGCAACTTGTTTTTGTTGCCAGTTTGAGAAAAAGTTAATTTTATGCCAAGGGGATATTTGACTGGCATTAGTAGTGTGTGTGTGTGTGAGGAGTATTCATGATCGTACAGTCCGCATTGCCATGCTAAGGTTTACTAACTAATAACCAAGACCAGATCATCTTTTCCATGACTAGGCAGAATTAAGATGAGAAATGTAGATCATGCCTTCAGGTATGTATCCCATCTCAATTTTAAGTGCAAAAGGAATCTTTTTTAAGATTAGGGTTTCTTTGTAGCTACCTGCCTGCCTGCCAACATAGTAAGCTGTAAAATTTTGTTTAGTTTTACTTAAGTTCAGAAGTGATTCTATACCAAATCCAAACAAATCAAATCACTCTTAAGGGAATAACTGAAAATGTGTAGCTGACTTGGCTGGACCACATCTGTCTGCAGACAGGCTCCGTTCTCTGTGCTAATAAGCACATTCCTTCTTAAACATCTTGTGATGGCCATCAGCATCATCCAATATGGAGGTGACCAAGGATGTGACAGCACTTACTTATCTAAACTGTTTTGTAAACTCTGACCATAACTACTTTTCTAGCTAGATGAGAGTCGATGTGACAGCTATATAAAGGATAAAATAAATTTTATCCAATTGTGTTAAAATAATACATATTGCAATTTATATATACGGAAAGGTTTTAATTTAGTGTTGACAATAATGAAGGTGTGAAAGATACTGAAGATGTTGTATCTTTAAAGGATGCACCGTGGAGTTTATTGTGTTCATTGAATTTTTTAAAAGATTTTATTTATTTATTTTTAGAGAGAGAGGGAAAGAGAGAAGGAGAGAAACATCAGTGTGTGGTTGCCTCTTGCATGCCCCCTTTTGGGAGCCTGGCCTGCAACCCAGGCATGTGCTCTGACTGGGAATTGAACCTGCGACCTTTTGGTTCATAAGTTGGCACTCAATCCACTGAACCACCAGTCAGGGCTATTCATTGACTTTTTTAGGAGGTTAAATGGAAAGTCTTGTTTAGGTAAGTCACATCTAAATCTGTAGAGAATTTTTGTAAGATTTTATTTGAGCCAAACTGACCATATGCCTGGAGGCAAGATCTCAATAGACATCTTTAAACTATGCACATTAAATACTTTGATTAAAAACACAAAATGAAGGCCTGGCTGGTGTAGCTCAGTGGATTGAGCATGGGCTGTGAACCAAAGGGTCGCTGGTTGGATTCCCAGTCAGGGCACATGCCTGGGTTGCAGACCAGGTCCCCAGTGGGAGCCATGTGAGAGGCAACCACACATTGATGTTTCTCTCCCTCTCTTTCTCCCTCCCTTCCCTTCTGTCTAAAAATAAATAAAATCTTAAAAAAAACAAACCAATCCCCCCTCCCCCCCCCAAATCAAAGGACTTTTATGAAGAAATGAAGACCTGAAGAAGTGGTAAAAGGCTGGGCATTTTTATGCTGGGTTTGGTGAAGAGTGAAAATGTTGCTGGGAGAGACCGGATTCTTCTTGCCAGTGCTGTAAAGAATTACAGATCAGTTGGGACAACTGTAATGGCATAATCAATAAAATATACTAAAAAAGAAAAGAATTACAGGTCAGCAAATCTATTCGTGTGCAAGCAGGGTTTATTGGTATTATGTTCTCATGGAAGAGAATGGCCCTTGTCGAGGTGGGGCAGGGGGAAGGCCTAGGTTCAGGGTAAAGCAGGGTACAGGGCAGCCAAAGGCAGGGGTGGCAAGCTTACAGGTGGCCAGAGAGCCAAGAGCGCCAAGCCCCTCTGAGTCCTTTGTTCAGAGGATTTATATACTTGGCAGGATGAGGGGAGAGGGGTTTACATATTGATTGACAGGCAAAGGTGGTACTAGCTTTGGGATGGGGCATGAATACCTACCCAAAGGTGTTAATGAGTTTCTTCCTTTGGGTACTGCAAGCCCCTTCTGGCCTTTCAGGCCTTGGGATAAAAGCACAGTTTCAAGTGCTTTTTTCCCCAGGTAATGGAAATGGTACATAGAATTTCAAGGGCTTCCCTCCTCCCTGCCTTTATTTCCCCTCTGGCCTCTCATTCTGCTGTCACAAAAAGGCATGTAAAGTTGTGATAGGACAAAAAGAGTATGGGCAAAGAGTAGTAAACTGGAGAAATTTAGCCAAGCCACTTCCTGTGGACTTTTCTGTGTCCCTCTATCTTTAGAGAGAAGGATGCTCCTTTCCTTCAACTATAGGTAAGACACTTCTCACCTGAGGGTCTTAGTCTTAGGACCTGCTTCAGGGGAGAAGGGAGGATCAGAGAGTCTTCCTCGCATGTGTTGTTTCTCAAATTAGTTCAGCCTAAAAAATTAAATATACCAAGGCTTTGGGGTAGCAAGTTCTGAACACTGTCATTCTTAACAGCATTCTTTTATTCTGATTTCTCAGCTTCAGGGATTAGTTTTGGATTTCCTTTTATGGCAGGCAAGGATTTAGGCTTTTTCCCACATCTCTAAGTACCCTGTTTGTTCTCCCATCCTAGTGTAAGTGTTCATATCTTTGCTTACATAGGTATTCAGTGTTTACACAGTTAAGACTGAAAGTGCTATTCATAGTTAAGCCACATAGTAATCTGTGAACACTTTTATTTTTCTATACAACTTTTGTTTTTTCCAGAAATTTATATCTTTCTTTGTTGTTGTTGAACTTCTCAATAATTTAGCAGGTCCTTGAATAACATCATTTCAACATCATTCGTTCAGCTTTGATTGTTTCATTATAATGTTGCTGAGGGGGGAGAAAATCAGTTCCCAGCAGGGCCACTGTCCATGTGGAATTTGCACAGTCTCCCCATGTCCGCATAGATTTTCTTCCTGGACTAACCTTTCCATGTTCCTATGCTATTGAGTGTTTCATGTCTACTTTACATTTTTAATTATTGGGAAAGCATGCTTATGCTCATTCTCCCTCTCATTGCAGTCTTTTTTTTTTTTTTAAGCATACTGTTCTTGCCTCGTGTTTGTAGTGTTAATGGTGTGTTTTCACCTAGAGTTTTCTTCTGCATGCATAGTCTCTATCAGGATCAGTTACATAATTTGCAGGGGAGTACAGAGTATGAGAATGTGGGGTTCCTGTTTCAACATTTTTTAAAGAATTCCAAGGCAACAACAGCAGAGCATTAACCCTAACATGGAGCTCTTCTAAGTACGTAGTGCTACATGACTGCCCAGATCAGCCTATGAAGCTAACCCTGCTTTCTCTTCCAACTTGCCTTATCTATTTCCATCTCTGTCTTTTATGCTGAAGGTGTCTAACAATTCTTGGCTGTTTGCTAATATTTAAGAGTGAGGTCCTGACTTCTGGTCAAGATGGCGGCATAGGTAAACCCAGCTTGCCTCCTTGCACAGCCACATCAAAATTAAAACTAAAATGTAGAACAGCCATCACTCAGAACCATCAGAAATCTGGTTGAATGGAAGTCTGACAACTATGGAATTAAAGAAACCTCATCCATTCAGACTGGTAGGAGAGGTGGAGACTGGAATGGTCTGGTTCCTCATCCATGTGTGGTGAATAAAAATTCAGAGGGATATCTCGAGAGTGAGGAGTCCCAGCCCAACACTGGACCCCCCAGTGCAGGGTTCCAGTGCTAGGAAGATAAGTCCCCATGACTACTGGCTGCAAAAACAAGCAGTGATTGAGTTGGTGGAAGAAACTTGTGGAGTCCCAAGCAGTTTCTCCTAAAGAACACACACAGACTTACACAGATGCACTCCCTCTGGCACACAGGGGTAGTAGCTTTAAAGGCATTAGTGGTATACAGGGAGGAATAAAGTGTCTGACATTAAGGCAGGAACTAGGGGACAGGTTTCTTCCAGACAGAAAGGTGAGCAAAGGCCATTGTCACTTTTCTGAGCCCTCCCCTCAGGGAGCCACAGAACCGGCAGGTGGGTACCATATCTGAGACGCCATAAACCTGGCTAACACTGTTTGCCCTGCCCTGGAGATCCTTTGAGACTCCGTGCACCCAACTTACAGGCTCACCCAAACTGATTATGACTTTTCCATATGAATGGCTGGTCTTAGCCCATGCTTCACAACTTCCTAAGTCCTTTCAAACAAGCAACATCTAAATGGCTCCAGGCGTGGCACTAGCAGCAACCAGCCTAGATTCACAATTTGGCTTTACCTGGGAATTTCCAAGCCCAGCACAAGTACCGCTATCTCTGTTTCCTTTATAGCTCATGCAGGGTTGGCTCCCCACCCACCCCGGGCAGAACGCAGGTGGGGACTGACTTTAGCCTGCACCACCTGGGAAACCTCACACCCTGTGCACCTAGTGGATAGCTACAGACCACGTTGGAGTACCACCATCCTGCCTCTTCACAGCTGATCCTCCACAGAGGGCAGAGGTTGGCAGTCAGTGGTCACAGCCAGTCCTTGAAGCCTCCTCGCATTGACCTACCAACAGCAGTCAAGGCTCAACTACAAGAGGAGGATGTACTCGGCCCACAAGTAGGGTGGACCTTGAGTACCCAGCTTGGGTGACAGGGGAGGCTGTGCCCCTGGACCCTATAGAACACCTGGTACATTAAGCCACACTACCAAGACACGGAGTCATAGCAGCTCTACCTAATACATAGAAACAAACACAGGGAGGCTGCCAAAATGAGGAGACCAAAAAACATGGTGCAGATGAAAAAACAGACCAAAACTCCAGAAAAAGAGATAAATGAAATGGAGATAAGCACTCTATTAGATGCAGAATTCAAATCAGATGTAGGTATAAGGATGCTCAAGGAACTTAGTGAGGACCTCAGCAGCATACAAAAGATCCAGTCAGAAACAAAGGATACACTAATTGAAATAAAGAACAGGTTACAGGGAAACAGTGTAGAGTGGATGAAGCCAAGAGTCAAATCAATGATATGGAATGTAAGGCAGAAATAAACGGCCAGTCAGATCAACAAGGAGAAAAAAGAATCCAAAAAGCAAGGATAGTGTAAGCTGCCTCTGGGACAACTTCAGGTGTCCTAACATTCGCATCATAGGGGTGCCAGAAGGAGAAGAGAAAGAGCAAGAAATTGGAAATCTATTTGAAAAAATAATGAAAGAAAACTTCCCTAATTTGGTGAAGGAAATAGACATGCAAGTCCAGGAAACACAGAGAGTCCCAAACAAGTTGGACCCAAAGAGGTCCACCCTAAGACACATCATAATTAAAATGCCAAAGTTTAAAGATAAAGAGAGAATCTTAAACGTATCGAGAGAAAAGCAGTTAGTTGCCTCCAGGGGAGTTCCCATAAGACTGTTGGCTGATTTCTCCAGAGAGACTTTGCAGGCTAAAAGGGACTGGCAAGAAATACTCAAAGTCAAGAAAAGCAGGGACCTACAGCCAAGACTGTTCTACCCGACAAAGATATCTTTTAGAATTGAAGGGCAGAGAAAGAGCTTCCAAGACAAAAACTAAAGGAGTTCGTCACCAAACCATTATTACATGAAGTGTTAAAGGGACTTACCATATTTTTTGGACTATAAGATGCATCAGACCATAAGATGCACCTAGGTTTTAGAGGAAAAAAATTTTGAAGCAAAAAATGTGGTAAAATATTTAATAACATAAATAACATAATATTTCACCAATGTAAATGTAAATAGCCAGGTAAGCTACATTCGAACTATAAGATGCACCTCCATTTCCCCCCAAACTTCGGGCAGACGGGGGCGGGGGGAGTGCGACTTATAGTCTAAAAAATATGGTACTTAAGAAAAAGAAGAAAGTCAAAACTGTGAACAATAAAATGGAAAAATATTCAAATCTATTAGTAATTGAATCTAAAAAACTAAGGAAGGAAACAGGAAGAACAAAGACGGAATCATGGATACGGAGAGCATTTTGATGGTTGCCAGATGAGAGAGGGCTATAGGGGAATGGGTGAAGAGGTGAGGGGATTAAGAAGTACAAATAGGTAGTTACAGAATAGCCCTGGGGATGTAAAGTACAGTACAGGAAATGGAGTAGCCAAGAACTTGCAAGCATGACCCATGGACATGAACAATGATGTGGTGATTGCCTGAGGGAATAGGGAGTGCTGAGCAGAGGAGGGCAAACGGGTAAGAACTGGGACAACTGTAATAGCATAATTAATAAAATATAATAAAAGAAAAGAATGAGATCCTCAAAAGCTGGTTGGAATCTCTGCATATGCAAGTAGGGTTTATCATGTGTGAGCTACACTTATCAAGTGTAAAATGACCTGGCCAAATTTAGTTAGGGAATTTGTCAGTATTTTTATCTTTTTCTACTTAGACTAATTACTGGTCCATGCCCCCAGGGAAGTCTCTTCTAATCTCCCCTGCTTGGAAGCGTGAAACCTTTTGGGGAGACTCTTGATAGAAGGGGATGAAGTCGGATGGCTTATGCTGGCACATCAGAGCCAGTTGTTAAATTTTCAGGGAATTTGTGAGCCTCTTGCTGAATACAGTAATTATTAAAGTTATACAAACCTATACATAAATGTCATATTAAAAATCAAGATGTGGTAAATACTAATAACTTACCATTTTTTAGTTATCTTGATTATTTGCATATAGATATATGGTGGTAATATATGTAATAATAGGCTACTGTGCATTTTTTCTCAACTCTGCATTCAGTGACATCATTTCGTAGCTTGAATGCAGCCAAGGAAACAGTATTTATACCACAGGAATCAGCAAATATTACACATAATATTGCCCTTGTCTGTCCTTGCCCTCACTCCCACCCTTAAGTAAAACATTTATTTACCACGGCACCATGGACTGGGATCTAGTACCATGTTAAACTGCCTTCGCCTTTCCTGGCAGTCTCTAGTTTGACACTGTACGTGTGAAATAGATGACCAGTTAAAGCTGCTTGTTCAGACCTGTGAAGATGATAATTATTTCTGAAGATCTAGTGTATAGGAATATTTAATTGCTAAATCAAACATTTCTGAAAAAGGGGGGATTCTGGCAACTGCTCCTTGTTTTTCACCCTTAGAGTCTCTCCTTTCTTCACCGTCTTCTGTGTTACAAATAAAGGTGCCCTTCTCACCCCTACCTCCCACTTCATAGCGTGAAATCCAGGCCAGACTTTTGTACGTGTTAGTGCCTGTTCTTTTATTTTTTACTTTTAAATTCTTGGTAATTTCTTATGAGCTCTTGCCTGCGAAGAATTGCTTCTCCATCTCAGGATATATATGGGTGGGTGGTGGGGGTGGGGAGTTAGGCCAGGTTTTTCCATATTGCTATATGCTCAGGAGCAACATTCTGTAGAGAGTCTGAAAGGATTTTTTTCTGGGTTTTTAACTTTCTTTATATAAAATTCATATAAAAAATCTTTCAATAGTACAACTATTAAATTATCTCATATCACTTTAACAAATCACCTTATGTTAAAAAAAAAAAACTACAGTATTGAGACTGTCTTGGGATATCTAGATTCTGTGATGGTTGTGATTGCTGTAATTTCTTCCTCAGAAGCTGACTTGCATTTACCTTGGCGTTGACCCACAGTGTGCATTTGAAATGGGAAATCTATAAATAAGGGGCTTCCTTGGCAGTTTGGGGAGAATTGTGGTGTTGTGGTTGGTTTAAGAAAAGCTCACTGGCAGTTGACTATCAAGGTGATAGTGAATGCCTGCTTGATCAGCAGTCAGTCTCAGAGGAGCTCCTTTTCTCAGTCTTCGATAGTTAAACCAGTTAGCC
The DNA here is from genome assembly GCA_004026765.1 of Micronycteris hirsuta. Lineage (NCBI taxonomy): Eukaryota > Metazoa > Chordata > Mammalia > Chiroptera > Phyllostomidae > Micronycteris > Micronycteris hirsuta. Next base: position 38,700 of record PVJI01007811.1, on the reverse strand, counting down.
CTAAGGTAGGGTATAACCAGGAGCTGCTGCCATGTCCCTTACATTTTTGAAACGCCCTGAGCTAAATGGTATGGTGAATTTTTTGCCAAACTTATCAGCAGGTTCTTTTTACTGCCTCCTTTCACTTATGGGACATTTTTATTTAAAAAAAAAAAAGTCTTTTTTTTTTAAGATTTTATTTATTTATTTTTAGACAGAAGAGAAGGGAGGGAGAAGGAGAGAGAGAGAAACAGCAATGAGTGACTGCCTCCCACATGGTCCCCACTGGGGACCCAGCCTGCAACCCAGGCATGTGCCCTGACTGGGAATCAGACTGCCCGTGCTCAATCCACTGAGCTATACCAGCCAGGGCTTAAAAAAAAGTCTTAAGGTGAGAAAGTTTAAAAAATTTATGCACAGTCATAGTATTTATTAAAACTTCTGTTAAAACTGTCTTAGTGTTGAAATAGCGGATGGCTGTGATAAAATAGGAACGTGTGAACTGTGAAAAAGAAACCAATGCAGATTGAATCATAATTTAAAATATCACTAATAAGATTCACTAAAATGTTTTTTCCTTGGGTTAATTATTAATATTATGTTCTCTTTTCATTTATCTTTTGACAAAACCAAAGAATAAAAAAATGAACATAGAACAAATGACAACAAGTGGCTTTGAAATTTACTCATTCAGAGATTTTTAGGAAATGGACTTTCCAAAGTCAGAGAATCTTGAAATATGACAGTAGCTTGTAAGAACAAGGCCAAGTTGTCAAAAAATGAATTATAACTTTAAGAAGGTCCTCTTATAATACAAGGAATATCGAAAGGATATTATTCATGGATGCCTTAAAATTGCAAGGGCTTTAACATACATTCATTTCCTCATATCCATTACCTTAAAAAAAATAGATGATTTTCTTTATATCCTTTGCACCGTTGCCCAAAGTAGCTATATGTGACCTTTTGCCAAGGCAGTTTAGAACATTTCTAACAGGTTCCAATGCTTACTTAGTTCAGTGCCAGGCCCCATTGGGCCTTCAGCAATTGTTGAATGGAGAAATTAATCAATACTTGTTTCTGCTGGTGCCTCTCATATCCATTCGTTCTCTTTTACAGCTCCAGGGATCTGTAAAAAATACTGACCCAACCATGCCTTTTTAAATATCCTTCAGGGCTGTCAGCTACTTAAAAGTTTTGCCTCTCAGACTTTTTTCCTTCTAAAATTGTTTTTGATTTTATAAAATTAACATATATACTGTGGTCAAAAATTTAAACAACACTGAAAATAGATGTAAAAAAATAATGCTCCTTACTCTCCTTCCCAAATATTTAGTTTGCTGGGCATATACTGTATTTACTAGTCTCTCCCATTTATTTTTTAATTTTGATGTAAATCACAAACAATAATATTCACCTTTCAAAAGTGTATAATATAGTCACAAAGTTGTGCAATCATAACCTGTAATTCTAGGGCATTTTTATTACCCCCAAAACAAACTCTGTACCCACTAGCAGTCACTCTCCATCCCTCTCCTCTTCCTGTCTTGCCTGCCCTGGTTCCATTCCCAGTCCTGGTGCCTTGTCTGGCTCTCCCTTTCAACTAATCCACTTTCTGTCTCTATAGGTTTGCCTATTCTTGACGTTTGCCTACACTTGGAATCATGACAATATGTGATCTTTTGTGTAGATTTTTTTTGACTTAGCAAGATGTTTTCCAGGATCATCCATGTTGTATTGCGTATCAGTATTTCATTTCTTTTTATGGCTAAATAACCCATTGTATGTACCTGCTACAGTTTATCCATTCATCCACTGATGGTCATCTGGAAGGTTTTCACCTTCTGGCTATTTTAAATAGTATTGCTATAAATTTCTATGTACAAATATTTGAGTGCCTGTTTTCAGTTCTTTTGGGTGTATACCTAGGAGAACTGCTGGGTCATGTGTTAATGCCGTTTAATGTTTTTTGTTTTATATTTAATTTTGATATTTTATCTGGTACATTTTTCTATAAGACCAAATAATTTTTAAATTTATTAACTTGAAAGCCCCAGATAACATGTAGTTTGCAGATTATGACGGATTTTTGTTTCTTCCCTTTGACTGTTTTTATCTTTTTGTGATATGGCTGGTATCTTTGTTTTATTCTTGGCTCTAATTTGGGAATGTTTTTAATATTTTGCTATTGTGAATGCTATTTTCTATACATTTCTGGTAGATTTATTAGGGTAAAGTTTTTTTCTATCTCTAGTTTGCTAAGAATTTTTTTTTTTAAATCAAGAGTACATGCTAAATATTATTTCCTTTTAATATGAGATACATATCTTCCCTTTAAATTGTTATTTCAGGCACTTGCATTCCTATTTGCCTTGGTTTTTTCCTGATTACTTCAGTGGATTTTTCTTCTCATCCAGACTGTTGGTCACACATACACAAAATCTGAAAACCAATCTGAGAACGTGTTTTGGAACATCTGTAGTGCCAAGTTCAGTGATGGTGTAGAGCTGTACATGTTAGAATATAGCCCCACATGTTTATTTAATTCAGTCTTCTTACTCCTTTCATTTTTTTCCTGTAAGCTAAACAATTTAAATTCTTGCTTTTCATATTCAAGAAACACACTCCTTTTACACACTCTGTAATTGGTTCTGTCCCTCCCACCTTATTCCTGATTAAAAAAACAAAGCTTCAGTGAAGTAGGAAATTATCTCTGTTTATTAGGGTGCTCTTCACCATGGTAACAAGGAGCCAACTCACACTTGAAGTGGGGCATAATGCTGTTCCTTTGCTTTTCTAAAGGACCTAAGACAATCCAAATACCCTTTTGTGGATTAGATAGACAGCAGGCACCTGTGCAAGGTATATCTCATCATCCTCAGCATGTACAAGATACAGCTGAGGTAATTTGCAGAGGAAATAAACCCCCCTGAGTTGAGGTTCCATCACATTTCAAAGACTACAAAACATATCCAGATATTCTTTATTTTCTGCCTGAGAGTAATCATGTAGCTTCCTACTAAGGCTCATTAACAGCTCCCTTTCCCCCAAATCCACATCGAAGACAGCTGGTCTGGGGGGAGTAGAAAATCTAACTGAGGCAAAGGCAAAAAAGTGATTTTACATTTGGACCTGGTTGTATAAGTAGGGGCCACAGATAATCTTTGGTTTAAATATATTTCGATTATATTTTGAAGTGCTTTATCTTAGATCTTGCTTTGAGAAAAGGTTGTTTGGGATCTACATCTTAAGAGACTTTCCTTGACAGTTGTGTTTAAAGCTAAGATCTGGGGAGAGGATTGGTGGGGAGAAAAATAGACCAGGATTTGAGATTTTTTGCCTGAAATATTTTCCCTGATTTTTGGAGGATGTCAAAAGTAAAATTACATTTTCAGGTACCTATAAAATATATCTAATTTTTAGTTTAGTAATAGCATTAAAGAGCTTAGGAAAATCAAAGTATAATTTTGGACTAGCCAAATAATTTTCTTTAATGGATAATGATGACCCAGAAAAGCTAAGTTTCTTACTAGGAAAATAAGAGACTTTGAGATACAGTATAGAAAAACTCCCAATAATACAAACTCTGGGGAAATATTGATATTAATTAGAAATCAAAGACCTCATAAAACAATTGGTATAATTTTTATTCAACAAATATTATGTCTAAAATATACTGTTTGGGGCCCAGTAGATATAGCCGTGAACAAAACTGAGTCTTCCTCTAGAGTCGTGCACCAATTCAGGAAGATGCACCAACATGGACACGGCAGGAGGAAGGAAGGAAATGCTGTAAAGAATGTAAAGAAAGGACAAAGGTATAGGGAAAATGGGGGAGTAGGACTCCTTTAAGTGGATGAGCAAGGAGTGCCTCTCTAAAAGGATGACATTTGAGCAGAAATGTAGCAGAAATTCAGAGTGACACAGGTAAATGTCAGGGGAAGACAAAGGAAATAGAAGCAAGTGTAAAGGCATTCAGGTGGGATTGTGCTCTGTTTGAGGAAGAGAAAGAAACCAGTTTCATTGGAGCAGAATAAGTGAAGGGGAGAAAGACACGTAGAAAATGAGAAAAAGGGAGGGCCATCTTAGGGGAAACAAGTGGAGGATGTGGCAAATGAAGTGATGGGACGTCCCTTTTTTCTTTCTTACAGGACCGTTCTGGCTGCTGAATTTCAGAGTAGGTCCAGTGGGGAGCAAGATTTGAATTGAGAGACTGGTAGGAGACTAATGCAGGTAAGAAATGATGGTCGCTTAGAACAGGATGGTAGCAGCAGTAGTGGGGAATGGTAGCTGGATTCTGAATATATTTTGGTGACTCAGGGTTTTATGGTTTTAGTAATTGGAAAAATAGGGTTGCTGTTCACTGAAATGGGGAAGATTTTGGGAGGGTAGTGGTGAGGTGTGCACAGGGAATCAGGAGTTTGATTTTGGACATGTTGAGTTTGAGATGCTCATTAGACATCATATTTTGAATATATGCATATTCTGAAGTTGAGATTTTGAATAGTCAGTATTGTCAACCTTAAAAATAAAATAAAATAGCCAGTGATTTTACCAGCACAATTGAGTTTATTCGGGAATGCAGAGAAATTGCAGTTTGGGACACTCAAGCTATGGCAGACCATACACAAGCCTGTAGAGAACAAAGGAGAGGAACATTATAACGAAAAGGGAGAGAGTTCGGAGAGGCTGTTACAAACAAGATGTTTATTGAAGGAAACCAGGAGTTCAAATGTGTTGATTTCCCATGGGCTGAGCCATGGCAGTTTCTTACTGGGTCTGTTGCCAGGCAAGGAGAAAATTTCCCTTCTTCCTATTGGAGTCTGCAAGGTGTGGTGAGTGGTAGAGCATGAGAGCGTTCCCTTCAGGACTTCCCACTCCATTTTAAGTAAGGTTTCTTTGATTCAGTTTCACAGTATACAAACCTGGAGTCCTGAAGAGAGGTTTTTTATTTTTTATTTTTGTACCTATGTAGTTTAAAGAGAGGTTTTGGACTGACGACTTGGCACAGCATGTAGGTGGTATTTAGAGCCATTAGACTGGCAGGCAGGGGACTTAGGGTGTCATCTCCCTAACTATTGAGCCCTAGAGCATCTTGCAAACTCACAGGGGTTGCCGCAGGATATTTAAAAATTTCCAGGAAAACAGTGTGGATGGTATATATGCTTGTCATACATATGTATATGTTTTTAAAAAGTTTTGTGTGTACGTGTGTTTTGTATGTTCCTGTGCATCTGGGATCAGCTGGGTGCAGTTTTGTATATGTACATAGTGTTCCTCACAGAAGAAGTCATGTAAGCAAATACAAAATTCACATTTTACTCAGACTATTCCCCAGTATTCTCAATCGACCCCATATATCAGAATTGATTGTACTGGTAGAGAACATGCCCAGAAAACTAGAGAATTATTGCCTAGAGGCCCAGGAAAGGCCTGATGGAGATTTGTGCAGTCTTTTTTTTAAAAAGTGGTTTATTTCTAAAATATATACATTTTTAAAAATTATTTTTCTAATACAGTATTCTATTCTTAGAACTTAAAAATATTTAAGAGTAATTCCATGGATTAACATTTGTTACAAGAATGAATGGGTAAGGAGGCTGCTTTCTTTAAAATGAGTATCCTACCCTACTTTGAGATAAGATGGCTCTTAGAAAACTAGGGAGGTTTGAGTAATAATGGATGAGGTCAGACATCTTTAGAAAGAACAGCGTCTAGTAAATGAGTGCTAGAGAGATTTTAGAATAGTCAGGGGAATTAGTTCCCTTGACTCAGAAGAGTATGAATACCTAGGAAGTTAAATAACATTTAGTTATATAAGCTGAAGAAAGTATGTAATAAAATGAAGATTAGGCCTTTAGTAGGAACTTTGAAAAACAAAAAGTTCAAACCATGTTTGATCTGCCTTTAGAGGAGAGGGCATGGGTGGAAGACGCTCAGTCTTCATTGTATTGAGTAAGCACTTTGGTTCTTGGGGCGCGGGGTATAATGTTTTGGGTCAAAAACTTTATTTCAAGACTCATTATAGCTTGATTGAATTCTTTCTGAGATGACTTTTCTTTCTTTGCTTTTTTCTTGCGTAACCCAAACTTTCTGGTTGAATAATTTTAATACCAGAAGAGGGGATAATATGAACGGAAGATTTAGGCATTCTAATTGCTGAAATTGGGATTTTGATCTCCATTATGACTTAAATAGGCACACTAATTTATGGTATGAACTAACTTTGGGAGCCTCGTTAACTTGGAATGCAGTGAAAAGTGGGTTTCTGGGTCTGTGTTAGTATATGAAGTCGTGACTACATGGTCATCTTATGATTCTCAAGATTTGTAATTCCAACCGTAAGGAGGTCCTATTCAAGAAACTAAACTTTTTTGCCCTGGCTGGTGTAGCTCAATGGATTGAGCGCGGGCTGGGAACCAAAGGGTCCCAGTTCGATTCCCAGTCAGGGCACATGCCTGGGTTGCAGGCCAGGTCCCCGTGAGGGCCATGTGAGAGGCAACCATACATTGCTGTTTCTCTCCCTCTCTTTCTCCCTTCCTTCCCCTCTCTCTAAAAATAAATAAAAATTAAAAAAACCTTTAAAAAAAAAAAAAGAAAGAAACTAAACTTTTTTTTAAAAGGCATTTTGGGATATAGTAAGTCCTTTCTTAAGACTAAAAAAATATTTCACAGTAATTTGACTTTTTTCTGATAAAATATTCCTAATGTTTAAGGAGATTTCCACTTCCTGTATTCCTGTTCCCATGCTAGGAAAAATGTTAATTTCAGTGTTGTTGTTTTCTTCTTTTTTTTTCTTACCTATGGCTAGCTTTTGTTTTCATATTAAGTTCAATCAAAGATAAGTTTTTTCCTGTTTGACTTGCCTGTTTTTTGTTCCTCTACTGATGTTTTTCCCTCCCTTTCCCCATCTTTCCAGATGAGAGCCTGTGATAGGCATTTACCTGTAGTTTTGATCTGTGTGTTTCCTGTAACTGCAGGAAATTTAGAGCTGAGTGGCATCAGCTGGCCAACACATCACTTTTCTGTATCCATCCAAATTTAGTTTTAGTATTGAAAGCTTAGGAAATACTGTACACTTATGCTAACAGTGAGGTGAACTGAAGAATAATCTACCAATTTAAAACCCAGTTTCTGGGCGTCCCTCCTTTCCCTATATTGTGTCAACCTGTCTTAAGTTTTTGCAGGGGTCTGCATACGTGTAAGTCAGTTCCTGCAGTAGGATATACTGCAAAATGTTTTCATAGAACTTGATGTGTCTATTTATATAAATCTTTTATAACTTAAATATATTGTGGTTTGAGTTTTTTAGTGTGTCAGAAAATGTCAGAGTTTGAAGCAATGGCTACATCACTATGGTGATCTTGAGCAAATTTCAGGTTCTGAGCTTTTATCCCCTTTTCGGCACAATGGTTGCAGACTGTGAGGTACGAAAGTATTGAGAGATGTGAGGTTTGTGGTGACATGGGGACCACAAAGGGATAGGCATGCAGAGACTGGGGAGAAAGAAGGAGCTGCTGATACAAAGGCCCAAGATGCAGATGAGCTTAGGAACAGAAAGAGATCCAAAAGAGATGTTTGTGAAAGTACTTTGTAGATACAAAACATTCCTGTACAGCTCAGGTGCTATTGGGCTTAGGGAAGATGTGTGTGTGTGTTTTCTTTTTCCACTGAGCTATGGTTTGTTGGCCACAGGGCCACCTTGCCTGGGGAGTAGACTCCTGCCTTGAGGATGGAAAGGAAGAGTAGGACCCATGACTCACAAATTCCAGCAGTTTGTACATTATGACAACTGTTACTTTATTTGTACTAACAGTCTTTTTCTATAAGATGGGCAGTAGGAAAGAGGAATAGAATTACAACTAGAAACGTTGGGTAAGGGAGTTTTGTATAATTTCTAACTCTTAGAGTATTTGGCTTTGTTGTTTGGTATGTATAATTTTGCCATGTATAAACCTGTCACTAAAATCTGATTGTGGGTATTAAGTTCTCCTTTGTGGTTTAGTTTGTTAATAACTGAAGTACCTAAGGGTTCTGGGTGTGAACTCTGCATACTTTGTAAGTAATTTAGCACCAGGGAAGTTAGACTTTTCTGTTAAAGTAATTAATGAAGTACTGTGGCTTCAAAGTAACATTTTATATATGTAAAAAATTTACAGGAATAACCAAAACTTTATAATAGGACATAATTTCTTTTTCTAACCCTTAAAGATGAAGTATTTTTAAACTTCTTGGCATGCTCCTCCTTTCTAGTTAGGGTGTGTAGGAGTCTGTTTATCAGAAATTTTGGTAGTGCTGATTTTTTTTTTTATCTTTGTAAACATGACCCTAGACAGCTGTGTTTAATATAGTAAAGAATCATGGGGAGACTTTATAGTGTTTCTGTTTGGGACTTAGTGTCTGTATTTTAGTATTTAAAGGATATGGTCCAGGGCTTGCATAACCCCTAACAGAATGGCTGCATATGTAGACTCTTCTGTTCTGGAGATTACTGTGCAGATGAACATTGTTTTTACCTTAGTTAAATTGACAGTTTTAAGTTAAATAACTTTGTTAGGAAAATGTTTGTACATGGCTGGTGAGTAGGATTTCTTTAAAATATAACATTGTTTAGGAATGCTTTAAGTAACTAGAGTGTTGGCAAAATGCTGTTACTCAAGCCAAACTACTTACTGCCTCGCAGAAAAGTAAACAAGATTAAAGGTGACCATGGCCTCTGTGCTTTCACCTCTTCCACCTCCCATCTCTGAGAGAGCAGGGTGCTAACCCAGGAAAAGATGAGTGGGTGGAGTTGCTTAATTGCATCAGTTTCTGGGCTACCCAAGTATCACTTAGACACTTGAAGTGTCTAATAACAAGAATTTTTAAAACATGCAGTACCTAACTATTTGGTCAGGGGCACTCACCTCTTTTCCCTTAGATTGTCAAATTAAAAAATGACAGCAGCCAACACAGCAATAGCTGTCCAGTATGAATGAATCAAAATTATACCTACTTTTTAGGGGGTCAGACTGGCAAAAAGTGTATTTTTTGGTTGCCTTAGAATTTTAGTAATTCGTTTATGTGTACATGAGATGATAAAGTTTGAAAATCTCTTGGCTAGGTTAACAACCTTTGATGACTGAGGCGTTGATTTTTGAGGTTCTGTAGAGAAATAAGGAAGTCCTGTGGTAGAACAGACTTCCTTGTGGGTAGTATGGTGGAATTGGGGGAACTGAGCTTAGGCAGTGTCTCCTGAGGGCTCCAGGTTGCCTTGTCAAACTGGGTTTCTCCACCCAGCAAATTAGGTAACATCCATTAGAGACTCCGTGACAATGAAGGGCAGGTGTTTTCCAGTCAGAGGAGTTTCTTACCATTCTCTCTTTATTTGGAAGCTAGGTATCTCCTGATGAAGACATAGGAGACTAGGATGCTATTGTAGGATAATTTCTGGCATTTACTTTTCACTGAGCTTCTCTTAACGTGTGAAGTGTTTTGTGCTTGATCTTGTGGGGGAATCTGTAAAACAGCAGACAGGGACCGCTACCTTTAGGAATTGATGGTATGTAATACTTTCCTTTTGGTTTTTTGTTCATCTTGGATCTACATACGTTAAGCTATTTCAAGGTCTTCAACCATTTCCTGGGCAAAGGGAAATATTTCTATTAAAATGGACTTGAAGTGACTTTGGTTTACAGCTTATTTTTCCTTAAAGAATGGGGAACCACTGGGATTTGAGTGTTTAGAAAATACAGTTTTAAATGTACTGTACATGTAATTAGGAGCCTCTGTACACTTGATTTGGTGAATTTTAGGCGAATCATTTGACTCTTCTGACTACTAATCATTTGTTATGTATGTGTGTGTATATATACACACACATACGCGGCTCATTTAAAATACTGTAAAGCACTTTTAAGAAAAGGACCCAGCACTTGGTGTTCTAAGATGAACTGCCAATTGTATATCTGATCATTAAATTAAAATATTTATTAGATATGTATTTATATTCACAAATGTAATATATTCATTAAATTATAAAAGGATCAAAAGCCATATGTGTAATTAAAAAATGGATTGATTGTTCTTGACCACTGTTGGCTTTGTTCTTTTTCATTTGACTGCCTGTGAGTTTGTCTCCCTTTCATTTCTTTTTGTCTTTCTTGTTGCTTTCTGATTTATTTCCTGTCCAGTTTTCAGTAATGGGTGTGGAGTAGGACAACTGCTTGCGTTGGTTAGTGCCCTGTGTCTGAACCAGGAAGATGTGGATACACCAGACAGCCTGTGGCTTGGTGGGGAGGACAGTGAGCCCTACAGAGCTGTTCTGCCCAGGGAGCCACTGAGTTCTGCAGTTTCCTCACTCCAGATTGAATGGAATGCAGCTCCACACTTTCTGTGCATAATGGACATTTCTAGGCTCATTCATCCAGTGTTTTCCAAATGTTTCCATTTATTTATTTCTCTCTTTTTAAACCAGCAATTATGGGAAAATTTAGTTATGTACAAAAACACAGAAATAGTAGAGTGATAAACTCCCACTTAGCCATTACCCAGTTTCATGGCCATTTTTGTTTGATCTATACTCCCAACCATTTCTTCTCTCATATTGTTTTGAAGGATATCTCAGACATCATATAATTTAATCTAAAAATATTTTAGGATGTATATCTAAGAGATGAGGACTTAAACATTCATATATATACATGTATACATACACATATACTAATTTTTACACTGTGCTGTTTGATTCAGGTCCACATATTGGTTTCTTAAATCTCTTAATATACAGGCTACTCTCTGTTTCTCTTGGAATTTGCTTGAAGACACTAGCCTTATTTTGTTCCATAGTTTCCCTCCAATCTAGATTTTGCCTTTTTTGTTCATTTTTTTTTTAAAGATTTTATTTATTTATTTTTAGACAGAGGGGAAGGAAGGGAGAAAGAGAGGGAGAGAAACTTTAGTGTTTGGTTGCCTCTCAGGCATCCCCTACTGGGGATAGAATTTTAGTAATTCGTTTATGTGTACATGAGATGATAAAGTTTGAAAATCTCTTGGCTAGGTTAACAACCTTTGATGACTGAGGCGTTGATTTTTGAGGTTCTGTAGAGAAATAAGGAAGTCCTGTGGTAGAACAGACTTCCTTGTGGGTAGTATGGTGGAAAATACAGCCTACAACCCAGGAATGTGCCCTGACTGGGAATTGAACTGGTGACCTTTTGCTTTGCAGTCCGGCACTCAATCCACTGAGCCACACCAGCCAGGGTGATTTGTCATTTTATATCCCTTAGGTGTTCAACTTATTTCTCTCTTGTGTTCCCTGTAAATTGGTAGCTGATTCTGAGGATTGAATAGGTAAGGAATAATTTTTTTAAGTGCCTTTTTTCCCCTCACCAGGGGCATGTAATGTCTGGTTGTATTTCAGTTTTATGATGTTAGCAGCGACTGATGATTAATGCCTTGATCTGTTAATTCACTAAAAGTTGAAAAATGGTGATATCTATTTCTGTCATTTCATCCATTTATATTTGAATCAAAACCTATCAGGAAATAAAATTGTATTTGAGTCATTTAATGGCTTTAAGTTATTTTATTGTGAATTTGTATTCTCTCTATATGACTTAGGAGCAGTGATTAAAACGTGGCACATGATTTGGTGTTAAGATGTGCAGTACACTTTATTGGGTAGTTGGTCACTGCAGAGTGACTTCAGACCCATGCAGTTCATCTAGTTAGGGAGCTGTCTTAGAGCACTTACTGATGGCTATTTCCCAGCTAGAAATACTAATTAGGGAGAAATATACACTCTAATTAGTATGTAACTTCCCTACCCGTGTAATGTGAAGTGCTGTTTTAAAGTCTTGCCTGGTTATGTCAATTATTATTTTTTAATGAGCCTAATGTACTTGACTTTCTAAAAATCAATTCTAGGCTCAATTTGGATCAGGAGTAATTAATAAAGTCTAAAATGTGTCTTCTTAGTACAGTTAGCTTTGGTGTTACTTATTGACGACCTAGGTTTCAAAATTGTGCAGTTTGCCCTGACAGGTGTGGCTCAGTTGGTTGGGCATTGTCTTGCAAAGCAGAAGGTCCTGGGTTCAATTCCTGGTCAGGGCACATGCCTGGCTTGTGGGTTTGGTGATTGGGGCACGTATGAGAGGCAACCAATCGATGTTTCTACCTCACATCAATGTTTCCCTCCCCCTTTTTCTCCCTCCCTTACCTCTCTCTAAAAAAAACATTGTGCAGTTATTTTTTTGTGAAGTTATAGAAGAGACTTGGAAGATAATCTGATTTTTTCCCAGTTTTCTAGTTTATAGTAAGTCCCATTGCATAACTTTTGCATTTTGTATTTGAGAGCTACCTAAAGGGGTCTGGTGCCCGTTTGGTATCTTTGAAGACCTTCCAAATAGTTCCCTATTGATATTTATAGTATGACAATATGCTTTTATTTCTGGAAAGAATTAATTTGTTTAGGGGAAGGAAAAAAAACCCAGTCACCTGACTGGTATTCCATTCTAAAGCAAGCAGCTGAGCTGGGGCACTTGACAGTGTTCTCAGGCCTAGAGTTTGACCAGCTCAGCAAAGCTCAGTAAGAATGTCTGTGGCGGGGTTAACAGGGGAGATTTTCAGGTGACCAGATAGTTGACTTCCTTCCCCTCATATATTCTTACTGCTTTTCTTCTTTACTCTCTTCAGATCTTGCTCAAGCTCAGTGTTCTTTAGTCAAAGCTAGTAGTAAGTATGGTTGAATTAAATCTTCAGATACATTTGCAGTGGAATAAACCTGATTTTCACTTTTCTTTGGGGGATTTTGTGAGTCTGCCTTCCAGATGAACTTGGACTTTTGATCATGTATATTAAAGTGATAGATCAGGAAATAAAATTTAAGTTTTTCAGCAGTTTGCCAGATGGATCTTTAGCAAGTTATTTTTTAGGTAACTCTTTAGAAAATAATGGTATAATAAATCTCCTTAATGAATAGCAGTTTTATGGGGCTTCATCCTGCTGCTAACACAGGGTGGGGAAGGTTTACAGTTGTGAGTACACGAAACAGTGTATTCTTGTATTATTATTTATTAATTGTTGTATTGTTTTCCGTATGAACAACTGTAAACCTCCTTTTGCCCCACCTGTGCTTTGTTAGATTCAGCACGAGGTTGGAGTGATCTGTTGAGGTGCTCGTACAGTAGAGATGGAGGTTAAGAGTTTTAGATTTTCAGATTCAGGTTGTTTCAGATTCAGGTTGTTTCACTTAGAGTAATACATCATCCACACAAATTCAGCAGACATTTTTTTGTGTGAGGCTCTTGGGGAACAGTGGTAAAGCAAGCAGACAAAGGTCCCCGTCCTTGAGAGCTTACACCTTACTGAAATTATCCAAGGAATTCCCTAAGTGGAATGGTGGAATTCCACTTACCCTAAGTTTCTCTTTCGACCAGTTGTCCAGAGCTGCTGTTTGAGGAAAGTCCGAGACTGCCTTTGAGTAGAGAGAGTAGGCTACAAGCCAGGTTTTAAAATTTTACAACACAACATTATCTTTGTTGGCTTTGAGTTTGGTGTGTAGAAAATAATGGATCTTTTTTCAGTAAATAAGAAACCTCCTGGTGATTTTTACCTATTGTTATTTTCTTTTTTTATTCTAAGATTTTGTGATGAACTATAGTAGGTTTTCTAGTATAGATTTTCTGAAATAGTATTTCTTTTTGCTTCTGTCTCCCTACCTTTTTATTGTTGACGAGTAGGATTAACACTTATTCTGATACTATTTGGTTGATTGTTAACAACTTCCAGTCATTAGGGAAGTAGCTAAATGTAAATACAGTTACCACATATCCTGTATTTTTCTTTTCTTTTTTTTTTTTAAAGATTTTATTTTTATTTATTTTTAGAGACAGAGGAAGAGAAACAGCAATGTATGGTTGCCTCTCACATGGCCCTCACGGGGACCTGGCCTGCAACCTAGGCATGTGCCCTGACTGGGAATCGAACCGGGACCCTTTGGTTCCCAGCCCGCGCTCAATCCACTGAGCTACACCAGCCAGGGCATATTTTTCTTTTCTTTTAAAAAAATGTTTTAAAAGTTTTTTCCCCCCTATATTTTTTCAAGATAATCTCAATTTCAAGTATTTTGTTTCTTTTTTTTGGACATTTAGTTTTTAATTTAGACAATAAGTGGTCCATTATGTCAGTGCACTTTAACCTGAGTCCGGAGACACTGATGAGCTTTAGGGAGGTGATTTGTGACTCTCCTGCATGGTGATGCCAGACCTTGTGGATAGGAGCCCTTTTCTCAGGAGAGCCTGGTTTGCTTTCATCAGAATTTCGAAGGGCTTGGTGGCTGCAAAAAAGGGTTAATAACCACTGTTTTGTGTATAAATGAGATTTTAATTAATAGAAATAACAGTTTTTTCCCTTCCAGACATTTTTCAGAGAGAAGATTATCTAGCTGTTTATTATTATTGGGGCAGCAAGTTCTTGAATCATTTGAAGTGTTCTCTTGAGCCAACTTAAATTATATAGAGGTCAAATCAAAAAAACTTTATTTTTCTTTCATATGGTCTTAAAACATCAAACTTGAACCTGTGAGTTCTTGCATTTACCTCATTGTTATGGGCTGAATTGTGTGCCTCTCCCCACTTCGTGTGTGGAAGTCATAACCCCCAGTGCCTTGGAATGTGACTGAATTTGGACAGAGAGAGAGTGGGCCCTAATCTAATCTGACTGGTGCCCTTAGAAGCCAAGGAAATTTGAACACAAGGATAGATAGGAGGGGCCATGAACAGAAGAAAGACCATGTGAGGACACAGTGGGAAGGCAGCCACCTGCAAGCCAAGGAGAAAGGCCTGGGGGTGGGGGAGGAATAAACTTGATGCCACTTTGATCTTGGGCTTCTAGTCTCCAGAACTGTGAGAAGTAACTTTCTGTTGTTCAAGCCACCCTAGCAGACTAGTACACTCATGATGAAGTAGGAGTTGAGGGACAATAAAAAATATAGCAAAGTAACTTTAACTATCTTTGCCACAGTGTACTTTGGGGGAAATGATAAAATGTTGTGTATAGCTTTACATAGTCTAGTACCTGAAAGAGATGGTAGGACCTATGAAATTTAGACATGGCATATTAATTCCTATTCTTATTGCTCTTATTCTTTATAGAGTTATCATTTTACAGTTTTCCATTTGCCTGTGGTTATATTTTGTCTTCTGTTCTCTAGCATTTTTCATTTTACAGAACTAATTTTTGTAAATAAGTCTATTATAAATCAACACCAGAACAGTATCCCCGTGTTTTCTCCCCTGTGTGTTCTGTACAGTCATTCCAGCCCAGTGTTGTTCTCTGGTGATGTCACCTGTCCTCACGCCTCTTCCAAACTTAATTTTTGACAATACAAGCATACCTCAGATATTGTGGGTTTGACTCCAGACCACCCCAGTAAAGCAAGTCTCAACAGTAAAGCAAGTTGTAATCTTTTTACTGATGGAAGGCAGGGGCTTGCCTTCAGTTTGTAAGAAGTATAATAAAGCGAAGCACAATAAAATGAAGTAGACTTGTATATTCATTTCTTGAAGTTTCTCTGCAAAAAAATAAAATTTGAGTGTTTCTAATGATGTCTGCTTTTATTGCTAATTTGATTCAATAAACTGGAAACTTTTAGATTTGGAGATCAATGAAAGGCTCAGGATGAATGTATCTCAAGTTTGCCACAAGGGCAGGAATTCCATCAGTTTTATTCATGCTGAAGCCCATAGGGTCTAGCACAACGCCTGAAACTTAGTGGGCTGTTAAATATTTGATAAACACTAGATTAATTTTAATGAAGGTATCACTTAAGGCATCCAAATTGAACTCATAGCCTGAATTCTGCTTCCTTTCAGTTAGATTTCTAACACTTCATTTATGATATTGAGGAATACCTTGCTAGGGAGTACCCTATGCCTGTGTTCTTCATCTGCTTCCTTCATTGCATAATGTGGTAGGTGAGATATGGCTTTGACTCCTGACCACATGTGCATCCAGGTTCCTTGATGTGCTTGCTGTGTGATCTCAGCAGGTTCCTCAGCTTTCCTCTGCTTTGGTTTCTTCATCTACCATTGGAGATAGAGTATGCATTCAAGTTTTAGGGGATATTCTGAGCTTAGAACAGTGCCTAGCACACAGTAAACATTTTAGAGTTGTTAAAGCTGTTGTTATTCCAGTGCAAAAATAGCTATTCTGTTCTCATTTGTTTGTATCTCCTATCTCTAGTTCTACATTGGTTTCTTTCTTTAGGTATAAAAACAATTCTCTTTGATTAACAAAACCTTTGCCACAAAACTGACACGATTTTCTTGGTGGTAGCAGTGTCAGTTAACACTACCCCTTTGGGGAGTGGTTGGGCAAGATACATCTGGTCATGAAACTACTCACACTATAACTCAGGAATTCCACTCTGGGAAACTTACAAGGATATACACAAGAGATTGTACCCATGAAGATGTTACGTTATAATGTCCAGGGTTGGAGAGAATGGTTTAATAAATTCTGGCACATATTTACAGTTAGTGGGTTTGAAGACCATGCAATTACATGGAAAATGCTTGTTATGAAAAGTACAGCATTGTATGTACCAAATGATTACAACATGTTAAGTAAATATATTCACCTAGGAATTTGCAGAGGATAAGATTTAATAAGAGCTTTTTTAACCCCATGGTTTCGTTTTAAAGTCTAGATTTATGCAAAGCCAGTTCTGAAGTCCCCAAGTTTACCCTGAATTGAGAGTTCTTTATACCTTTTTATAACTGTGTCTTTCATATTTGGCTTTAGGAATTCCAGGTTTAGTCAAAATCTACAGAGCGGGCTGGCTGTAGGGTACGAAGATGACAGACCTTCCATGTACTCAAGGAGTAGTTTTATGTGAGACACAAGACAAGTACACAAACCCCACTATGCAATTTTTAAATTCTTTTTTAATTTTTATTTTTTGGTTCAATTACATGACAGTTTGGGCTTCTAGGTGCCTAATGATTAGTTTTCTGCAGTGTAGATTTATTACATTTACCCCTTAGAAATACTAATCTATTTATTTATTTATTTATTTTCAGAGAGAGGAGAAGGGAGGGATAAAGAGCAATGTATGGTTGCCTCTCACATGGCCCTCACTGGGGACCTGGCCTGCAACCCAGGCATGTGCCCCGACTGGGAATCGAACCGGGACCCTCTGGTTCCCAGCCTGTGCTCAATCCACTGAGCTACACCAGCCGGGCTAGAAATACTAATTTTTAACTTGAATATTCAAGTTGGCTTTGGTGAGTTAAAAACAGGACCCAAAGCAGCACTTTTTTTTTTTCTTTCAGTTTTCTGTTGACCATAAACCTCATTTCTTTTCAATTGGTAATCCTTAACGAAGTGTACCTTGACCAGCCAGTGCATAGACTGCTACCTCTGTCTTGGTTCAACAGATGCTAGAGGAATGTGGTGGAAGGGTGAGTAGTTACTAGACAGCTGGGCACAGTCAGGACTGCGATACAGGCTTTATTTCTTTGGTGAACACCGTGAGTCCGATTTCTGAAGTGACCCTCCCCGCTCCATCCACCCCTACCCGGAACTGCTGACCAAAGTCTTGCCTGCTCCTTCGTTTGCATTGATACTGCAAGCAAACTGTTTTGCTTGGTTCCTTAATATTTGTTACCCTGAGTTTTGACCTTTTCATCTCCTTTTTTTCTTTGATAAGCCATTTAAATTTAATTACTTACAGTGGTGCTAATGGGCCAGCCTGTGCCCAGCTGGCTGTGTTAGGTACTTGGCTCAAGGTCGAGGCACCCAGTTCAGAGGTGTGTGTGTGTGTGTATGTTGGCAGACAAGCACAGTTTGCTTTTGCATTGACACTGTAGAGTTAGTAACTCTTCTCTTATTTT
This sequence comes from Micronycteris hirsuta, assembly GCA_004026765.1. NCBI lineage: Eukaryota > Metazoa > Chordata > Mammalia > Chiroptera > Phyllostomidae > Micronycteris > Micronycteris hirsuta. The sequence continues at coordinate 20,845 of PVJI01007811.1, read as the reverse complement.
TCATATCAAACTTTACTTGGCACCTAATGGGTTTTTGAACTGTGTTCATGGCTAGTATTATTATAGAATCTTTAACATTTATTTCCTAGGAAAGTTGACATCCATATGTCCGAGTTACATTTTGGTCAAATAGGGCATATGTCAAAGCTCTGATCAATTTTTGGAAAGTATTACATGTTACGTACAAGTCATATCAAAAATTGCCTTAAATATATATAAATTTATATACAATATACGAGGAAGGACCCAAAAAAACCCTGGAATTATCTCATGGAGGACAGGCCCTTGTAGTACAGGCTTCCTCTTGCTAGGTGGGTGTTCTAGGACCCCATCTGTATCAGTGTACCAGCTGGCATTGTTGTGAGAGGCTGCATTCGAATTCAGTGAATTTTTTGGGAAGACTCTTGAGTTTGCCCATTTCATGATGGGTGATTTACGAGCATACCTGCCCACACTGTGCTGAGTGTTCAGCAAGTTTTGACCAAAAACAGCGTGACCCTTGTACCCCACCCTCCGTAGTCACCTGATCTTGCCCCCAGTGACTTTTGTTTTTGTTTCCCTGGATAAAGAAGGTCCTCAAAAGGAAACATTTTGCCATTGTGGGAGAGGTGAAACAAAAAACGGCAGAAGCACCAAGAGGCATCAAAATAGACAAGTTCAAAAACTGTTTTGAGCAGTGGAAAAAATGTCTCAGTAGGTATATTGTATCAAATGGAGAGTACGCTGAAGGTGACTGAAGTTTAAACATGTAAGGATGAATATACAGTTTTTTATAAATGAAATCCGTTTGGGGAGGTCTCCCGTGTGTATGGAAGAATGTTTGGTTTCAAAGTAGAAAAAAGCATCAGCTCACTCAAGGAAGTTAACAGTTTGTTATGTGAAAGGTTAAAGGTTTTCTTTTCCTTTGTTTTCTGTAAGAACTATTAGGATAGGGAGAATAAGCAAGAGGGTTTTAACAGGAATGTTGAATATCTCAAAATCTGTGGAGGCAGGATTTTCTTGGTAATATACTTTTCAAAATATAGTAGTGATTTGCCGGGGAAGGAAGGGTGACCAAACTTTTTAAATTGGGTTTCATTTGGATTTTGATGTTTATTCTAGCTGGGGCTACCAAATTGTAGATGTCTTATCTGATTAGGTAGTTGATAAATTGTGATATGCCAGCATTTTGTGAGTGTTTGGCATTATGTCACAGGAGCAATAGGAAATAATTTTGTGAACTGCTGTTCTCTGGGTTAACTTAGATAAACATAGTACATTGAACCAAGATGAAATACTTCATCTTTGTCCCCAGCTGTTACTTAATCATTTGTAACAGCCTGAACAAGTATTCTTTCTTTCAGCGCCACCCCCCCCCCCCTTTTCTTCCTACTCTGGGAAAAGAAGGGAGGGGAACCCATGTAAACTAGCATAGCACTAATTCAGTATTTTGTAATACTGTAGAATTGTGTTAGGGGTCACTTCTGTTGTGAGTGGTAGAATAGCAAAGGAGTGGCTACCATTCCCAGCTTCTAGTATTCGTTTTCAGTGTGCTTTATATACTTCGGTGCCCCATCAAGCTTATCATAACCTTTATTTTCTGGAAATTAACTTTGTTTGGTCTATAATTATTGTATAGAATCTGTATTATAGATAATTGTGAAGCAGGTATGTGCTGTACCTAAATACCATTGTGAATTGCAAGAATGATGAAAGCTGTGAGCAGTGAGCTCCTGAATACCTTTCATGAGGCTGTTCTCCGTATTACTCAGTACTATTAACAGACAATAACGGGTTTTCCCATTAAATTGTGCATTACTAACCATCCAGATCTCCTGAGGCAAAGTTCAAAATTCCTAGGAACTAGCTTTAGAGAATACTCTTTTAAAATGAAAAAAGGAGTGAGCTAACTCCCTGAAAAAAGTCAGCCCCCAATATTTTGGAGCTCAGTTTGAGAAATACCGTCTTTTCTGGCCTGGAGTGTGTTTTGTTGTTTGGTGAAGGTGTTTTGTTGGGGCTGGATGCATTCTGTCAGTGCTTAGAGCCTGTGGGTTGGTCTTTTCTAATGCCTCTGCCTGTATTCACACCCTCCTGGTCTTGGCACTTCTTCCGCTTGACTAGCCATGGAAATAGTTTCTCCCACTTTTACGTAAGAACGTATGGCTTCCTATGTGATATGTCTGCTTTGATTCATCACAGTTCTGTGTAGAGGTTTAATGTGGCACCTAAGAGAAAGTGACCCAGTTTGAAAGACGAAGGCTCTGGGAATAGATGCTGTTAGAATTATTTTATTTGTGTCATAATTGAAGAAGATTTTATATGCTTTTTTCCCCCATAGTAAGGAAGAGATAGCTCCAGGAGATCTTATGAAATTCATATCTTAATTCTACCACTGTCTAGCTGTGGGGCCTCAAAAGTTGTTTTAGCCCTGTCACTTCATTTGCAAAAACAATGATTTTTATTCTGTATACCTTACCGGAGCTGCTAATCATTTCTGTAATGGTACAGTGAAGAAGGCAGACAGAAGATGTTTTTCGGAAGCTTTTACGTTTTTAAAGAAACAGGGAACTTATTTACTGTGTACTTTTTTCCCCTCTAAAGGTGTCATGGGAGGGGTCTTTCAGAGACTGTTCTGTTTCATTCCTCTGACTTTTTGTAAATAAAGAGTAGCTCTTATGACAATAAACGATAACTCCTTTTTGGAATTAGCATTCCTGTACCTTTAATGTAGCAGAAAGAAACAGAAAGTGCCTTATCTTCTAAACCGTTTTGAGAGGCCAGGCACCATAGATTATGAGTGACAAGGTAGAAAGCGGGCATCCGCCTTTCATGTTAGGCTTCCTGTTAACACAAAGAAATTCTGTGTTTTCCCTATTCCAACCCCATATTGCCATTTGATTGCTCATTGATCAAGTTCACCCTTTCACAGACAACAGTTAGTGTGATTCCAAGCACTTTTTTTCCTGGGCAAATTAAGTTCTCATCCATGTCTTCATTTTGGGATTGTATACTATGTTTATGTGAAGAGTTTTTCCAGGTTTTTTTTTAAGCTGAAATCAAGTTACAGACTAAAAGGAATGCTGGAATTATTTGTAAGCAGGATTTTGGCCTCTGTTGGCAGAAAGTTGTTCAAGTTTTAATTGATTCATTGTTATATCTCACCTTATTCCTGGAAAGGACTGAAGGTGACAGGTATGTACAAGACTTTCTCCACACCCGAGCTTTGTGAAACAGTTGCTAAGATTCACTTTCTCGCCTTCCAGTTACTCCTCCACCGTGAACTCTGGCTCTCCCCTCCTCACAGTGCCTCGCAGCAAGGTCTCCAGGGGTCTCCGTTGCTAACAGACACAGTTCTGTATTTGACCTTGCTGTCAGGTCTAAAAGTGGCTGCACCTTCCTTTTATGTACATCTTTTTCTGATTGTAACAGTGGTATATGGTCATTGTGAACATGTTGGAAAAAGACACCTGTAATCTCAGTCCATAATACTTTTTCCTCACTGAAATGTTTCTAAAACAGCTGTCTTGTTCCTTTCCTCCTGTTCTCTTTCCTCCTGTGTCAGTTTACTTTGCTAGATACTTCTATCTTGCAGGTGGGGGGGGCTAAAAAAAATTGTACTTTTTTCTTCCGCCTTTGAAGTTTTTCTAGCTGAATTAATATTCAAAGTATCAGGGACAGATAAACAGGAGAAAAGTAAAAAAGTTTAATACTTGTGCATGGGGAATTCACATATGCATGAAAATTCCAAAGACGGACAACATTGGGTATATATGACATTTTGGACAAAGGAGGAAAAGGCAGCAGCCAGGGGCGGGGTGGGGCCTGGGATTAGATTTCTGAAGCAAGAATGAGTGATTTACAGGTAGTTGAGGAAGAGCCAAATGTATATGGCAGGAAACCTTTTGCTAGGCAACTCAAAAACAGTGGGACCCAGAGGCTATCTAGCTAGTATGCCCCTTCCTAAAGCCCTCTTTTCCCCCAGACTTAATTTAAATTAGGCTACTCAGGCTAAGGTGAACAACCTAAGATTTCCCTCCTGAAACAGGTTTTTCTGTCTGAGTCACTTAGGCAGGAAAAGGAGGGGGAAAGGTCAAAGGTTCTTTCTGAGTCTTGTTTCTTAATAAACATCTTAAAATAATCCTCAAAAGGGGAATGAAGAAGCTTCTGGGTGGCAAAATTTTGGTTCCTTTCACAAGCAACATCTCTTAAAACAGAGCTTACCTCTGCTGCTCCTGCTCCAAGTCTGGTCAGCTGCCTTTGCTACCATCTCAGTAACAGACACCACTCTGCATCCAGGAGCTGAAGCGAAGAGATGTGGACCCATCCTTGACTCCTCTCCTTAAATCCCCATGTATAATTAGTGGCTAAAACTCTGCCTTTTCTTCCTTACTGATCCATTTTACTTGTCATCTTTCCACTTGGGGCACCTTAGCTTGGACCCTGATTGTTTCTCACCTACCCCAGTTTTCCAGAAGCACCATCTACATTTGAACATCTTAGGACTTAATTATATCCCTTCAGCGCTTAGTTTAGAAAATCAGGGCTTCTCTGACCTCTTTCTATACCCACAAGCCTGAACTTGGTGCTGCTGGTGCCTTCTCCTCCTTTCAAACACCCCTTCCTTCTTCATATCCCCCCATGTAGCCCACCGCAAGTCTCCCAGCACCCAACTACCCTTATAACACGTATCACATTCTGTTGTAATTGCCTGCTTACTTTTCTGTTTCCTCTAAAGCAGAGGTTAGGTCTTATTCATAATTGTACCAGTAATAGTCAGCCCAGAGTGTTCAATAAATTTTTGATAATAAATGGATAGGAGGAAATGGGTGGCAGTTAATATGAAAAAATTTTGAAGCTGTTATGCTAGTTTATGGTTCTGAATGCCTTAAATTTTGTGTCTTAAAGCGGCATGATTGGCCTTTGTTCATCTGTCCTGCAGTGATGGCTCTGGGAACAAGCTTCCAAAGTGTGAGGTATGGTAGTAGGACGAAGCAAGAGTGAAGCTGATTGGCTGGCTGGGGCAGGCTCCACCACCTGGCTTTGCAGGGAAGGTTAGGCTTTCCTGTAGGTAACAGCAGTGTAGCAGAGAGAAGGTGGCTGTTGAAACTAGGCCGGTTGTGCGAGGGATGAAGAAGAGGGAGCATGTTAATGACCTGGTGAATGGGTATGGGGTCAGGGAGGAGGAATCGCAGTGACTCAACTTTCTGGCTTGGTTGACTAGGTACTTGATGTTATCATCAACTAGTTGTGTTGATTTTTGAGATTTTTGTTGACATCCAGCTGAGTATTTCTGCTAGGCAGGCAATAGTATATGAAGCTTGACAGAGCCCATCACTGGAGGATCATCAGTTTGCGGTGGTGAAAAACTACGAGATCATTTAGCTGTTTGGCTTAAGAGTAGTTAATAGCCTAGAAAAACGAGGAACTCTGAGGAACACTGATTAAGAGCAGGGGAGGAAGAGGAGAGAGCTGGGTAAAGGCCGTGTCAAAGAAACTGAGGAGTTGAAGTTGAAGGGGAAATTTGGTGATAAGAAAAAGCCATGCAATTTTTCCTGCTTTAAAGAAAATAACAAGAAAATGGGTCTGTCTTTACCCAGCTGTCAGCTGTCAGAATATAAACGCTTCAGCATGGACTTCTGGTTGGCTCTTCGTTGGGCACTCCCGCCTCACCCCTGTGGAGGCTGCCCAGCACCCCAGCCCAAATCTGGAACCCCTAACACTCTCGCATAAGGTCTGACACATGAGCTTTATAAAGTTCTGTCCAAATTAAATCTAAGGTTAAAAAAAAATTCCTGGGCCCAGTCCCAGAAATTCTGACTCAGTGGGCCCAGGGATCTTAAATTTTTACAAGGACATTTCTGAGCGTCTCAGAACAGTCCTGTGTAGGTAGGTGCTATAACCCTACATTTATTTAATTGCAAGAGAGCAGGACTTTTTATGGTGAACTTTAAAAATACAATTGTGATAAAGAGATTGGCAACCATGGAAACCTGGCTGGAGCTTCCTGCAGTGCCTGTTTGAGGGAGTTAGGTGGGGGTGGGGAAGGGGCTGCCATCTGGTGTAGTCTGTTAGAGATAGAAAGTTTTTATTTTATGGGTTTTGCAGTAGATGCTCCTGGTGCCCTGCTCATGCCAGTGGGGTCTACCACTGATTTCAACGAAAACCCAGTTTCTTACTCTAAGTGTTGTCAGTACATTTCTGTTTTCTCCCTGGGGGCCTTCAAGGCTTGCGAAGGAAGGAAAGAGCTTAACCCAGGCCACCTTCAGCCAGTTTGGAAATCAAGCCTAAATGTTCTGTCTCACTCAAGGGACCCACAGAATTGTTCCCCACTCTCCAGCAGTCACTCAGATTGCATCAAATGATCTTATTAGCTAATCCCCTTGTACCTTTCCTTCCCTCCCTTCTGTTCCCAGAGATCATCTCCTATTTAATTGTGCTAAAACCTTATCTATTATTAATGCATCATTTGAGCTGACTTCACAGGTTAATAAATGCAAACAAAGCCTGCTGTAATCACTTTAGTTTCTTCCTAATGTCCTTGTCTATCAATTTAGCACCTAAAATAATGTGTGGGGGAGGAAGGCGAATAGGAGAACATATTGTACAATGCAGAATGGTACCCACATTGCTGAAGTTTAAATATATCCACAGACATTTTGTAATGAGATCATTATGTGAGAAGGCATTGGATTTTTCAGCAGACTCCATTTTCATTTTACTTAGGAGTTGAAGGGATATGGAAAAACCAGAAAATTGTTGACACATAGATAGCACTAGATGTTCCTCTTGTTTATTTATCATTTTATCTATTTATATATCTTCATCTTGTTCTTGAAGAATTCTGACTGGTTCTTTTATAAGACCAAATTATAGAATATATAACTAAACTAAATGTTACAGTCCAGAAAAGGGGAAGATCCTTATAGATTTTGGATATAAATTAGCAACTGAAACTGAGGAGTTGGTGTTTTAGGTGTTTCAGGGATTACTTTAAAAATATATTTTGTGTGCCTTAAATGTAAGAGTTCTCTTTACTTAGCTAGAAAATACTCATTTCCACATTTCTTCTTTTAGCAGAGACTGGACTGTAGGAATTAAAAGTTGGAATGAAAGGTAAACTTGTTCAGGATGTTCACTTTCATTCTTCGTGATTAAAACTAGTAACTGAAAGTAGTTACCATAGAGATGCAGAAACACTGCAGAAATTCTATGTTCTTAACCGCTCTTGCCTCACTGCCACCATCTCTGAGACTGAAGATGTTTATTTTGGTCTGTAGGTTTATTTTGTAGGAAACCAGCCCATCCCCGCAGTACACTTTCTTCAGGATACTCTGTGTAGCAGTGGGCTATTTTGACATATAAATTGATGAGATCATTAGGTAGATAATCTAGTAGTCTAACTCTTCAGTTAATATTTCAATGCAGACTTAGAGTGGAAGTGACCTGTTCAAGGTAAAATCACCCTGTGTAGTTAATTAGTGATAGGCAAGGACTAGAACTCACATCTCTGCATGTAATGATTTTTTTGTCTAATTTCTAAAATGGCTCCCATCGCCACCCCAGGTCAGGGAACAGAAAAAGGAAGGCACTTTTTCTGAACTAGTTCCAAATGGGTTTTAAAATTAATAAGGATTATGGGTCCAGATTTGATTTACGATATTTGCAGACAAATTGGCAGTTAAGAGCTTATACAAACAGATTATTTAGAAAATCAACACTAATAGATGGGCAAAGTACATAAGCAAACAGGTGAAAAATTATAAACATCTAAATATGCAACAATGTGGGAATAGCTTAGAAAACAATATAACAATTTTGATAGACTTTTGCAACCAATAAAATGCTAGTTGCAGTGACTTAAAAATAGCATTAATCTACCTGGAATTCTGGATGAGTTCCTGTTCTATTTTCCTTTCTTCTGTTATGCGCTTTTTACTTACTGGGTTATATTTGGTAAGTTCAAATTTCTTTATCTTAAGCAGTAATTTTAGGTATAGGATATTGACTAAATGTCACTTGTCTCTCTCAGTCTCTTCACGGAGTCTGAAATTCACCATGGCCTATACACCATGGAAAGTGGTTAGTTTGCTTTTGCTTTTCTTGATCATTAAAAACTAGCTGAAATGAGAGTTGGTAATGATTTAGTGAACTGATAGAAAATGTTTCTATTACTTGCTAGAACTATCTGAGTGTAAATTTAAAAAAGCTTTCCTAAAAACAAAATTAGTATCATAATCAAATGTGTATTTCTTTCCTGTAGTGCCTCTGTTATGCACCTAAAACCATATTGGAATCTGCAGAAGAAAGCACAACCTCTGGAAATTAGCAAGGAAACTCTGAGAACTCCCATGAGCCACCAAGAGCCTGTACATGATGAAAAATGCAAAGCTCTCTCCATGAAATCAGGTGTCTTTCCTTCCACCTCTCCTGGTAAAGCATCATCTCGAAAACCGTTTGGGATTCTCTCTCCAAATGTTCTGTGCAGTATGAGCGGGAAGAGCCCTTTAGAGAGCAGCTTGAATGTTAAAACCAAGCAGAATGCACCACCTGCAACAATCCACCAGGGCGAAGAAGGGGAAGGGCCACTTGATATCTGGGCTGTGGTGAAACCAGGAAATACCAAGGAGAAAATCGCATTCTTTGCAGCCCACCAGTGTAGCAATAGGGTAGGATCTATGAAAATAAAAAGCTCCTGGGATATTGATGGGAGAGCTACTAAAAGAAGGAAAAAATCAGGAGGTCTTAAAGAAGCCAAGCCACAATTAGAAAGGATGAGGGAAGGCAGCAGCAGGTGCTTCGAGCCCGAGCCTTTCGCATGTGGCATTGAACACTGCTCCGTGCATTATGTGAGTGACAGCGGGGACAGTGTCTGTGCTGGGAGGCCTCTGTCGGTCATACAGATGGTTGCCTTCCTGGAGCAAAGAGCCAGTGCTGCTCTGCTAGCCGGTTGTGCAAAAAACTGCACTAACTCACCCGCCATGGTGAGGATTTCTGAGCAATCCAGAGGTGTGCCACCAGCCTCTGAGCCCTTGTCTGCCCCAGGAGCTTGTGAAGAACCCACGGAAAGGGGAAATCCTGAGGGTGGTGAAGCCCAGAGTGAGCCAGTCCGTGTCCTCGACATGGTAGCCAGGCTGGAGTCTGAGTGCCTGAAGCGGCAGAGCCAGCGTGAGCCTGGGAGCCTCTCGAGGAACAACAGCTTCCGTCGAAATGTAGGCCGGGTGTTGCTTGCGAATGGCACTCAGGCTGATGAAGACAAAGCAAACAAAGGCGCTTTGGAGACACCTGGCACTCAGGTGAATCCTGTGGGGTCTGTATCTGTGGACTGTGGCCCGTCTAGAGCTGACCATTGTTCTCTTAAGGGGAAGCAGGCCTGGGATGGGGCTCCTCGGGGCTGTCCGTCATTGCCAGCAGGTGTGGGTTTCCACGTGGATAGAGCAGAATTAGAGCCAGATCAGCACACTGCTGTGAAAAACAGCAGTCGATACGATGTAGAAATGACAGAGGAAATTGAGTCAGCTTTTCTTCCTCGAACCTGTCCCCAAGCCATGGAGTTGCCCACAGATGCCGTTGGTTGTGTGAGTAGAGAGCTTGCGCCACAAAGTCCTGATCAGAGAAGAAAAGAGTCTGTGTGCGTTAGCATCACTGTGTCCAAGGTGGAGGAAGACCAGCCTTCTAATTTAAAGTCCTGTGAAGACCCACTTCCAGGGAGGTTGTTTTTTTTGCCACGCAGTCAGCACCAGTTGGACTGTTCCCAGGTGAATGAAAGCACAACAGAAGAGTCTTCAGAGGCCAGCCGGCTTGCAGATGCTGCTGAGGGTAGCAGTGTGTCTGAGGGAAAAAGTGTTTCAGCCAGTTCATTTGGGCCAACGCCAGCCTCCCTTGTGGAAAGTACGGTGCCGGTACTTGAGGTGTCCAGTTGGAAGAAGCAGGTGTCTCATGACTTTCTGGAGACGAGGTTTAAAATCCAGCAGCTTTTGGAGCCTCAGCAGTACATGGCTTTCCTGCCCCACCACATTATGGTGAAAATCTTCAGGTTACTCCCCACCAAGAGTTTAGTGGCTCTTAAGTGTACCTGCTGCTATTTCAAGTTTATCATAGAATACTACAACATCAGGCCAGCAGATTCTCGCTGGGTTCGAGACCCACGCTACAGAGAGGATCCTTGTAAGCAGTGCAAGAAGAAATATGTGAAAGGGGATGTGTCCCTGTGCCGGTGGCACCCCAAGCCCTATTGCCAGGCATTGCCCTATGGTCCGGGATACTGGATGTGCTGCCACCGCTCTCAGAAGGGTTTCCCTGGCTGTAAGCTGGGTCTTCACGACAATCACTGGGTCCCTGCGTGCCACAGCTTTAATCGGGCAATCCACAAGAAAGCAAAAGGGACTGAAACTGAAGAGGAATACTGAAGTCTGTGAGAGAGGCGACAAAATGACTGATTTTTAAAACTGCAGAACACCATCTAGACTTACCGTTGAAGTGTTGCCTCTCCGAGTCCTCACTCTAGGAGAGTCTGTACTTACTCCTGCAGGACTGCCATTGCTCGGGCACTTTTTAATTTACAAGCTGTACAAGAAAACTGGTCTCATTGTTTCACAGTGGCGCTCACATTTGATCCGAGGTGGAAGCCCACAGTTTGGTTCACTTGGCTGTGAATAAGTATGCCTGTTTTCCCAAATCAAATCCATCTTTAGAGGATGCAGACTTGCCACCATCAAGGACGTTTAGAAAAGTTCACTGCAGACTGTGCAGGCCATCCCCCAAAAGGGGTTCCAGAGATGTGAGCACTGGCACCATGTTTGAAATAAGTGAGTAGTGTCCTATGAAAAGAAAAGCAGCAGTCGTGGATGAAAAGAATGCTTTCGAAGGCAAAGTCAGGCACCTTAACCTTAGACCTTGTATGCTTGATCCTGTGAGATTGATGTTTGTGGCTGGAGGTGGATTCATGCCCTGTGGTGTTTACAGTGTACATAATGGTTGTGTTTTCATAGGGCTGTGAAAGTGCACGTTAAACCCGAGCGCCTTTACCTGAGATGAGTGCTTTTGGCCCCTCTGTAAATACACTTAAAAATCCGGTTGTATACAGTGGACAGCTGACTGAACACCATAATCACCACAATGCAGCTAGGATAGTGTTGCGGCTATAATTGTGTGTGTGTGTTTTTTTATTGTCTCAAATTTGTATATCCTGTGTAAAATATGAATGTTTCCCAAATAAACTATGAATGTTTCCTGTATAATATATGAATGTTTCTGAGAAGAAACTCTAAATGGTAAAGAGGTTAACCTGTTGAAAAGATACCAAATAATGGTTTAACTGGACAACCTTAAAATTAGCATAGAGAACAATTCTGTTATATTTTAGTGATTCAACAAGAATGAGAGATTATATAGTCAGATTATAACATTCTGTCTACTTTATTCTGTCTGGTTACAATTTTTTTTAATTTCAATAAAAATATGCATCTTAAATGGGACCTGAGTTGCAGATTTTTTCCCTCCTTTATTGAAGTAATGGAAGGATATTGTAGGTTGAGATGTAAGAATTAAAAACTGTTTGTGAATTGTTACGGAGTGGGGAGAGAATATTTTTTCTGCTGCTGAAAGGGACCATCTTAACAAGCTTGCATTTGCACAGCCCTTTAACACTTACTTGGAGTTTGTCATCTGCCCAGTATTTCCTGTCGGATGAGGCATTATCTGGGAGATTCTTACAGTTTGCCTGGGCATAATTAGTTAATTGTTCAGAAGTCATTAAGGATGTATACAGGCCTGTGGTTATGTACTGCCTGGTAGGGCTGGGAGATACTGGGCCCCAGAAAGATGCTGTGGAGGATCTAAAACTGGGTGGCTTGAAATTAAGTACCCACCAAAAAACTCTGCAACCTATGTGAGCTCTGGGCTGTGGAGAAGCATTGGTGAATGACCAGGGGAGGGGTGGTGGGGAAGTGGTGAATGAGGGCAGTGCTGTGATGGTCCCCAAGGAGAAAGCTGTGAAGGCTGAGTAGGCTTTGGCCAGGCCTGCCATGCAGAGTGGGCCGGCGCTGGAGCCAGGTGGATCCGGGGTTGCCTGTGGCTGAGGCAGTGTGTGTCCACAGAGCAGCTTCCAAATCGGAATCCACTTTGGTTTCCTCTCCCCTTATCCGTAGACAGTATCTGCTCCTCCCTGGGAAGAGGGCCCTAAAACTGAAAAGTGTTTCTTGATGCTGAACAGTTCCGTCCTTGTCAGACACATGATAATGGTATCTCTGATAGGCTGGAGCCTGCAGGCCCATTGATTGTGACACAGGACTGAGGAGAGGCTGGGAACAGCTTGCTTTGGTCTTCGGCCACTCAAGAGGCCCTTGTGGTGTCCTGTCCTTTCCCTATGAGAAGCTAGTGCTGCTTCTACGCACTGGGAAGGAGCTGTTGCACTGGTACACAGTCTGACTTTGGTCACCAGCAGCAAGAACTAGAAGAACCTTACAAATCCCAGAACCCAGGGTACTTGAGGGATAGGTCAGGGTCAAGAGTACAAAGCTGAACAAAACACCGCCCTTCTTGGTTGGAAGAAGGGCCATTTTGTGTTTGCCTGGGGCTGGGTGATGTATCTGGCAAGCTCTTAAGAATCAGGAAACCAAGTCTGACCCAGTTGAACTGCTGAGCCAGCCCGCTCCAGCACAGATGAGGGGATCTGGGGCCGATAAGCTTTGTGAAGCGACTGTGGCCGGTGGTTTATCAGGGTTACAGCTTTACAAACATGCCTGTTTTTAGGCTGTTTTATTTTCCCACTGGATTTTAGTAATGTTATCAGTGTTCTTCCTCATGACTCACCCTAGCTGAGGTATGTTGGAAATGCTTTTTCTTTTTAATTAAAAAATGTAATTATAGTTAATATACAATGTTATGTTAGTTTCAGGTGTGAAACAGTGATAGATGTGTATAACATATGAAGTGCATAACTTACTTATGTAACTATGAATGGTGGAAATGCTTTCAACCTTGGAGTCGCCTGGGCTGAAGTTTCCAGTGTGTGTCGACAATAGCAGTATCAGTGTACTTTCCTCTAATAGGTTTGTTATGATTCCTAATTTAGGATTGAAGGAGATAGACAGGACTTAGAGTACAGCTTGGTGTGTGATAAGTGCCCAGTAAATGTCATCATTATTATTGGCTCTTGGTTCTGTATTTGCCCAGGGTGGACACAGGATAAACACTCTTGGTTGGCTTTCCCAGCTCAACTTTTCCGGGCAGGTTTTCAGTGGGACATAAAGCTGTCACTGCCAGGGGCTGAACTTACCAGGAGGAGAGGACACGGTAAGAATGGCCTAACCCCATCTTGGCATGTGGTTCTCTCTTTTGAACAGTGTGGCAGGACCCAGTTCCCAGTGTCGTATGTGTGGCCCAAACAGGATTTTGGCAGGTGGCATCAGAGGGTAGCCTCTCCCGGGTCTTCATTTGTCCCCTTAGGAGAAAGACTCTGTGCTGCAGAGCCCCCTAGTGCCAAGCTGGGGAAACCAGCCCGCCTTTATTTCCTGCAGCAGCCCCACACTAGCTGCCTTCTGCGTTGCTACAGATCTTAGACTCACAGAGATGAAACGGTGTGGGCATCAGGATCGGACTGCTTCCCCCTCCCCTGCCCACACTAAGGAGGCTTCCGCTTGGCTTTTGCTCAGAGGCTCTGATGCACCTGGCCTACTTTTTATCTCCCATCCCGCACTTCACTATTTGAAAGAAAAACCAGAAAGAGAAATCTGGAAGAATCAGAGGGCATCTTCCCCATCTCTGGGGCAGTTTGGCTTTGTCCCTTGCCCAGTAGATGAGCTGTGCAAGGAGGAGATGAATTGTACAAAGGGCTAAGATTTTTAAGAAATTTGCGACCTTGTCAAAATAACTGGCTTTAAAATAGCCATGTCAAAGGATCATTCAAAATTGACCTCATACCCTGCCTTAGTACATTGATAGCTCTGCTCAGGAGGTATCTTCTTTATTTGGGACCCCCACCTCAGCTTGCTCACCTTATTTGGCTGGTTTCACCCTGCGTAGCTGGCACTTCACTCCCTTTTGTACCTGGGCTCAGAGGGCAGCTTGGTCATGCTGTCCCAAGTGCTACACACACAGCACATGGCCCATAAAACATTTATATTCCTCTCTCGTGACTGCTTTAACGTAAGGGGTACTAGCAGGTTCTTACTGCTCTGGGCTATCCCTAATTTTCCATCTAGTCTGAGAAACCTAAAGCGGAGTGAAGGGATCTAGGAAGATCTTTTCTTCTAGCCACAGCAGGTCCCATGGGAGCACTCTTGGTTAGGGGTGCTCCACGGCAGCAGCTCTCAGGTGTGTATTTGGTATGGTCTGTGTTCTGTTCTTGCCAGTGGCTCCCCTGGAGGCAGGCTGCTTTGGGCTTCCTGACTGCAGAAGGTGAGCGTTATGCATGATCTAGGAGTTCCCTTCCTGGGCTCTGTCCAGTCACCTCTTCTAACTTGGACTTGTCAGGGCCTGCTTTGGACTGGCCTCAGATACTTTTTATTATATGGGCATTCCCAGGCGCTTTCCATGGCTTTAATTGCCTTCATTCCTCCTCCTCAGCAGGCTGGCTGTTCGTTCTCTCCTTTACCCCACAGCCTGCCACAAAAATGGACAGAATAAAGCCCGTCCGTACCAAAACTGTCTTGCTGTGTACTGCAGACTGCACCAATAATGAGCTGATGTTACCTAGCTTGTAGTGTCTTTTGGGGACCATGCTCCTTTAAGTGCACTCTCTACTGTGCTCAGTGCTGGACACTAGGGACTCAGGTAGTTTCTGTCCCTGTTTTCCTTCGGGTTCAGACAAGCTAGTGTTGCAGGCTCTGAGTTGCTGAAAGTACCTGTGTGGGAAATGAGCAAACCCTCTTGCATTGACATAAATACCGTTCCTACATTTGCAGCCATAGCTGGTGTTCGTACGACCTCGTGGGAAGAGTAAACACCACTGTGGTTATGCACCCTTGGGTGATTTCCAGTGTATTCATACCTAACTGGCCTAAGCAAAACCAGTGAGGCAGCACCCCCGTTCTAGATCATTTGTTTGACCTTGGTGTTATTTTAGAGCAGGAGAGTCACTAGCGTTGGCCTCTGGGGAGTGGGAGCAGAGAGGGGCACACACACTGTAGCAACCCTTGCCAGAGGTGGTGTTTTTCTATTTGAAAAGCACGACAAAACCTACTCCCCTCAACCCACAGCCACTCTTTAATTTTGGGACTCTTTGTCTCAAATCTTTTGGATTAAGGTGGGCTATCAAAAATTATAAGTTCTAAATGTTTCGCCAGCAGGGAGTAGGTTCTGAAGTTAGCAATTTGGGAGATAATGACATACAGCTAAAATTACTCTTGGAAATCCTTTGTGTCCATCAACCAGTAGAGGATGATACGTACAGTGGTGGGAAATGCGGAAGTCGGGTAGGATGTGGTGCTCTTGCTGAGTGTGAGCGGTGTGCAGGAACAGACTTGGCAACAGCACATCCCACCTGCCAGTTAACTGACATAGAATGACCCATGCTATTTAAATTATTTCCCTCCTGTCTGCACACCCCCCATCAGAAAATTGAACAGTTGCTTTACAATCTGGAATTTTCAGATGTCTATTTAAAGTAGTATAAAGGGATTAATGCAGTTCTTAAATAAGTTCAAAATCAGTTAGTTGCCCATCAGTATAAGGTAGAGCAAGGCTGTATTTAAACTGTCAGCCTCTTGCCCATTATGAAGTTATTCCATTGGCCCAGTGGAGTGAGGCCTGCTGGGAGGGTAAGGATGGAGCCAGGCCTGGCTCCCCAGCCCTCCCCCTTCTGGGACTGAGCTGTGGTCCTTCCTCATGGAACCGTCTATGCAGGAAGCCGAACATGATTCTGCCGCAGGCTGTATGGGCTGCACAGTCGACTCTCCCTCCACCCCAGGCCTGAATGCCTCTCTCAGCAGAGATGGACTTGACTGCCCTAGCACCCAAGCTGGGACCTCTTCCTTTTCGATGACCAGTGGTCGTGTCTCCAGGCCCCTCGACTTGCTCCCATTCTGTGCGCTGAAGCGGCTTTTCATTGCAGAGGGTCTCAACAGGAAACTGCTGGCACACCCCAAATGAGCGAATTCTAGGAGGGTTTGCAAGCCCTTTCCAGTATTTTTGTGGCCCAGGGCCTATATCTTTGTTCATATTGATTACATGTTCAAATATTTCTGGATATCTTGAGTTAAAATATAAAAATAAATTTTACTTTCATCTGTAAAAAGCAACTTTATTGAGGAATAATTTAGATACCATAAAATTTACCCATGTTAAGCATACCATTGATTTTTAAATTTCCTGAACTGTGCAGCAGTCACCACAATCCAGTTCTAGAACTTTCTCATCACTCTTAATAATATGATCCTTTTGTGGACATGGATTTTTTCAAGATCCCCAGGTGATTCTATCCTGTGGCTGGGCCCTACGCAGGGCTGGGGCCTGGGGAAATGGGAGAGTGCCATAAGGTGGCCCAGGGTGCTGGGGCACCTAGTTGACACGGAAACAGGTGTGAATGGAATTTAAAAGGATGTAAATGGCCCGGCTGCTGTGGCTCAGTGGGTTGAGCACGGGCTGGGAACCAGAGGGTCCCGGTTCGATTCCCAGTTGGGGCACTTGCCTGGGTTGCAGGCCAGGTCCCCAGTGAGGGCCATGTGAGAGGCAACCATACATTGCTCTTTCTCCCTCCCTTCTCCTCTCTCAAAAATAAATAAATAAAATCTTAAAAAAAAAAAAAAAAAGGATGTAAATGAGCATTCACAGGGGCAGTTTTGGTTGTGGGGAGACAAAGGATGCCACTGGTGAGATGGGTCCTGAAAGCCCAGGCCCAGGTCCAGACAGGTTCATCTGGGCTGTGGATAGTGCTGCGGGGTGTGAGGGAGGAAGGGATAAGGAAATAGGGGGGCACATTCCACATTTCCACCTGGAAGGAGAACCCTGTGCCTCCCCTGAGTCCAAACTTCCTACCTCCGCTGGAGATTAGGAGGGGAGGTGGGGGTTGGGAACTGGAGTGGGTGCAGGGAGTATGCAAGACCCCTTGCATGGCCCAGAGCCAGGGACATGGGAGTCACTTTTACCAGAGGGTGAAATACCACCCGAGACACAGTGGGGCAAAAGAAGAGAATGAAGGATCCAGGAGTTCTCTTTCATCTTGGTGCAGTCCCCGAGACTGTTTTGTCTGCTTAGTGTCCAGGGCTGATCCCTGTCTGAACTACTGAAGCACTCCCTTGCCGTACTTCCAGCAGGACCTTGCCCCACCCCATCGCTTTGCCTCCCATCAGTCAGAGCATCTGCCACTGTAGGCTAGGCGGAATCTCCGCCACTTGGCACCCGAGTTTATCGTCATCCTGTGATTGCTCCTGGTGACTCATCCATTTGTCTTATATCTAGTCTGTGGCTCTGGCAGGCGTTGCTGCCTGCAAGGACTGGGCTGCTGACCAACGCTGCAGCAGAGGCCTCAGGCCTCTGCCGTGTGCCCAGTTCACCCCACTCTGACCCCTTCACCTTGGAGAGAGCAACTCAGACCGGTTAGTGACACACACGTCGTCTCCCAGAACTCAGCTGTAAACAGACCCACTTAGTCTACTTAAAGCAAGAAAGGGATTTGTTAAAAGACACTAAGTTCTTCCAAATCCATAGGAGGGTCAGAATGCAGGCTCTGAAGCTAAGCAGCAGGAAAAGACAGCAGTCACTGTGGGGACTGCTCTGTAACACTGTTCTGATGAGGTTGGGTCTGGACACTGAAAGCTCAGCTACCAATGAGCCCCTGGAAGAACCATCACCTTGGCACTGTGTTTATTACTACATGCACAGGTCCCTTGGGCATAAGCTCCACTGTGAATCCCTCTCTCAGGCATGTCTGATTGGCCGAACCTGGGCCACATGACTGCATCCCAGATATCATCCTTTATGAACAGCCAGGCCACTAAAATTCATCAGTGTGCCCCCGGTTAGAGGACTTCAGTTCTGACTTTAGCTTCCTATTGCGTGATTATAGATCTCTCTAGTTTGTCCTCTGATCCTCCGGTTTCTCATCTGTAAAATGGGCACAAAGGCACTCCCCACTTTGCTCACTTGAGGGATGTCATTGGATCTAATTTTACCTTTTTTATCTCTTCCATGAGCCTACCAGAAAAATTTACATGTGGGTTACACCATTTTCCATTGGACAGTGGGACAGTGCTGCTCCAGGTCAATGCTTAAATATTCATGTGCATAGGAATTATTGAAATGAAGATTCTGATTCAGTGGGTCTGAGGTGGTACCCAAGATCCTGCATATCTTCTTTTAAAGTGAAATTGAAGAGAAAACTAAGTTTATTGGGATAACACTGGTTAATAACATTATATAATTTTCAGGTATACAAGATTATAATTTGACACCTGTGTAACTCTATTGCATGCTTACCACCCAAAGTCTAGTTTCCTTCCATTAACATATATTTGACCCCCTTTACCCACTTCCCACTTCTTTCTTCTCGTAACATTTTGTTGCATCTAATGAGTTTGCTTTTGTTACCTTTTGTTTTCTATTCCAAATGAGTGTAATCATGGTTCCTTCTAATCCTTTTCCTTCTGATTTATTGCATTTAGCATAACTCTCTCCAAATCCATCCATATTGTGTCAAGTAGCCATATTTCAGCTTTTTATGGCTGAGTAGTATCCATTTGCATGTATATACTACAATTCTTATCCAATCATCTGTCCATAACGATTAGGTTGTCTTCACGTACTATTAGAAATAATACTGCAGTGAACATGGGGGTACACATCTTTATAAATAAGTGTTTTTACATTTTGGGGGTAACACATGGTAGTTCCAGTTTTGGTTGTTTTTTTAGAGGAATCTCCGTTCTGTTTTCCATAATGGCATTCCCAGCAGCGTATGAGAGTTCCGTTTGTTCGACATCCTCTCCAGCACTTATTTCTTGTCACTCTGATAATAGCCCTTCTGATGGGTGAGGTGGTATTGTGGTTTTGATTTTAATTTCCCTAATAACTAGTGATGTTAACCATCTTGTCATTTGCCTGCTGGTCATCTGTATGTCTTACTTGGAAAAGTGTCTATACAGGTCATCTGCCCAATTTTGAATCGGATTTTGTCGTTGTCAAGTTGTATGAGTTCTTTACATATTTGGGGTATCAGCCCCTTATTGGAAGTATCATTTATAAGTATCTTCTTCCATTTCGTTGGTTGCCTTTTTTTCTTTTCTGTGCAGAAGCCTTTTAGTTTGATTTTTGCCTTTGTTTCCCTCACCTTGGTGTCAGGTTCACAAAAACACCTCAGGAACCAAAATCCGCAAGTGTCTGTTTTTTCTATGTGTTTTATTGGTTTAGGTCTTAGATTCAACTCTTTAACCCATTCTGAGTTAACTTTTGTGTATGGTGTAAGACAGTAGTAGTTTCATTCTTTTCCATGTGGCTCTCCAGTTTTCCCAACACCGTTACTTGAAGAGATTTTCTTTTCTACCTGTGTAATCTTGGCTCCTTTTTTGAAAAGTAGTTGCCTACATATGTGTGGGTTTATTTCTGGGCTTTCAATTCTGTTCGACTGGTCTGTTTTTCAATCAACACCATGCTGTTGCATGACTATATGTAGCCTGGTGGCAGTTTGATGTCACACAGCATGATACCTCCGACCTTTTCTTTCTCAAGATTGCCGTGCCTGTGTGTCTGTCTGTCCCTGAGACGGCTCTTCTGAAGGCAGTATGGAGTTGGGTCTTTTTTTTAATCCATCGTGCTACCCTGCACCTTTCGATTGATAAGTTCAGTCCTCTTCCATTTAAGGTGATTACTGATATATGAGGACTTACTAAGCCATTTTATCTTTCTTTTGTGGTTGCCCTGTGTGTCCATTGGTTGTTTTCCTTGTGATTCATTAGGTTTATGTTAAAAATTGTTTCACACATGGTCCCTGTTCTTCTGATTGCATCTTATTTTCATTTACCTGTGCGAGTTTAGTCCTTTTCTTTCTCCCTTTTGATGTTTTGTCACAAGTTATCCCTCTATGCTATGTGTTCATTTCCAGATTGCAGAACTTAGTCTTTAAAAAAAATACTTTCTCCTTTAACCTTCAAGTTTACTCAAAAGGAGGTTCTGAAATAGAGTTGCAATTTCCTGTTCCTGTCATCTTACTCAAAAGTTTTTTAGACTTCTATCTTTGTTTCAGATAAAAGTTCCTCTCAACATTTCCTATAATGCAGACCTCGTGGTGTTAAATCACTCCAGCATTTTTTTTTTTTATTTGTCTGGAAAAGCCTTTATTTCTCCTCTGTGTCTAAGGGATAACTTCGTTGAATATATTATTCTTGGCTGGTTATTTCTCTATTTCAGTACATTAAATATTTTATTCCATGCTTCCTTGGCTTGTAAGGTTTCTCTTGAAAAATAGGATAATCTAATGGGGTTTCCATTGTGGTTTAGAGCCACTCCCCACCCACCTGCCCCAGCTGCCTTAAGAATGCTGTCGTTAACTTTGAAAGTTTTAATATAATGCGTCCTGAAGAAGGTCTTTTTGCTTTGAGGGGCTGTTAGCTTCTTGAATTCTAGAAGGGTCCAGCTCTTTCCATAGGCTTGGGAATTTCTCATTGGTTACTGCTTTTAATATGCTCTCTGTTCCCTTCTTCTCTTTGTCTGATATACCCATTACCCATGTTGCCCTTTCTAATGGTGTCAGACAGTTCTTGTGGAGTTCATTTTTTAAACTCTTAAATCTCTTTCTTCTTCCACTTGAGTCATTTCTAGGTTTCTATCTTTGAGCTTGCTAATTCTCTTCCATCTGGTCTGCTTTATTTCCAATGCTCTCTAATGCATTGTTCATCTCAATAATTGAATTCTTAAACTCCAGAATTTTTTTTTT